>PVLC010006924.1:0-20200 GCA_004027655.1 Graphiurus murinus
GCCAAATAGAGACAGCTCAAGAAAAGAAAACTATAGGCCTATATCACTGATGAACCTAGATGCAAAACTGCTAAACAAAATACTAGCAATGCGCATTCAAAACCACATCAAGAAAATTATCCATCACGACCAAGTCGGGTTCATCCCAGGAATGCAAGGATGGTTTAACATACGAAAAACAATCCACGTAATTCACCATGTAAACAAACTCAAAGACAAAAATCACATGATCATCTCAATTGATGCAGAGAAAGCATTTGACAAGATCCAACACCCATTCATGCTAAAAGTTCTGCAGAGAATCGGAATAGAAGGAACATACCTCAAATCATAGAGGCAATATACAATAGACCTACAGCCAATATCATATTAAATGGAGGAAAACTGCAAGAGTTCCCACTAAAAACAGGAACAAGACAAGGAGGTCCATTATCACCTCTTCTGTTCAACATAGTACTTGAGACTCTAGCTAGAGCAATAAGGCAAGAGAAAGAAATCAAAGGGGTAAAAATAGGGAAAGAAGAACTAAAACTATCCCTCTTTGCAGACGACATGATATTATATCTAGAAGACCCAACAAAGTCAGCCAAAAAACTTATAGAACTGATCAACAAATTCAGCAAAGTGTCTGGATACAAAATCAATCTTAAAAAATCGGAAGCTTTCCTCTACACCAACCATAAAACCACTGAGAAAGAAATCCAGAAAACAATTCCACTCACAATAGCATCCCCAAAAATAAAATACTTAGGGATAAACCTAACCAAAGAGGGAAAAGACCTCTATAAGGAAAATTACAAAAAACTGAAGAAAGAAATTGACGAAGACCTTAGAAAATGGAAAAATCTACCATGCTCTTGGATAGGCAGAATAAATATCATCAAAATGGCCATCCTCCTAAAAGTAATCTACAAATTCAATGCAATACCCATTTCCCTTTTTTATATCTTGTTTTCTTTTTCCCTGTTTCTACTTCTATCGGGGTTAAGAAAAAATAAAATGAAAGGAGAGAGAGAGAGAGAGAGAGAGAGAGGAGAGAGAGAGAGAGAGAGAGAGAGAGAGAGAGAGAGAAAAGAAAGAAGAAAGAGAGAGAGAAAGAACCTTTTGTCATTGTGTACCTATTTGTACCTGTATATGAAGATGCATAAGGATTTCATTATTCATTATAATTACAAAGATTACAAAATAAAAGCATAAATAATTTTGATAATACAAATAACATAAAATGCTCCACCAAGCAGTGTCTTAGGACTTTTTAGACTAAAGAGACCCAATGCAAATCACAAATGCACACTGGAAGAGTTTCCTGAAATTGATTATTTTTCCTTATATTCTTTTAATCATTCATGTTTTTCTTTGCAGGTTTTTTTTTATTATTCTTAAACTTCTAGAAACTTTCCTTTTTCATTCATCCTATACTGTTACAATTTTTAATCCTATATCTTTATCACACCCATGTTTTTCTTTGTCCATGGAGTTGTCTTCCTTGGGGTCACCTTTATTTTCCTCCAAAGTCCAATTTTTACATTCAGCTTTGCCTGGAGCCCTCATCTGAAAATTCTCTATGTTCCTCTTCTGGAACTTCCCTTCAGGGTTCTGGATCTTTATCTTTCTCCTTTGGGGATTTACCCTTCATTTGACCTACACTCCTAAGGTGGGAAAAAAATCCTTTGGAGAGGGTATTTCTGAGTTTTTGCGTGCCTGAAATATCCTTGTTGGGTGGTCACACTTGACTGATATATTTCTTACATTCAGAACACAAAATTCAGAACTGTTTTCTGGAGATCTGAAAAGGTATTACCCCTCTTCCTTTAGCATCTGAAAATCTCAGAACAATCAGAATTGGCCAGCAGTGGCGGGAGGGGAGGGGCGTATACATTTCAGAATGCAAAGCCTGTCTTGTGATCCTCTATGCTGGATGTTTAGTGTTTCTCATCCTGTTCATGCTGGTCCGCAGTCTCCTCTTGTCCCACCAGGCCTCTAGGTGACCAGATGATACTAGTTCTCTGTTGTTGAGATGGGCAGAGAAATCAGAATTCCTTCTTGTTGTCCATGAATCCTGCTGTACTTTTGTAAGAGTCCCTTCAGGATACTTTCCTCTATTACTCCTCTGGTGAAATGTTCCATATGTTTCCTGACGGGATCCTGCTGGACCCGCCAACTCACAAAAGAGCTGCCCTAGATTCACTAAGATAAGTAAGTATCTGGCTATAAAGCATCCTACAGTACAGATATTTTACTGATCACCCATTTCCTGCTCACTTTGTTCTTCCTCCTCTCTATAACCTATACTTTTCTTCCAGAATGTTCTCCTTTCAGTTCCAATGACAAGTTTGCTCCATCTTAGCTTCAGGCCTCTTGGAAACTTTTAAAATTTTGCTCCCACAATAATTTTGTGGTATCTCAGGAGGGGAAGAAATAATTGTACTTCTTCTATTTGCCTTATTGAACTAAAATTTTCTCTTCTCCCAGTTTACTTTAAATAGAAGCATAGGGTATGATTTTGATTTTTTTTTTACTTATTAAAATATATAAAACCCTTATGAGATATAAAATTTCACTTCTGCAAAAATCATGTGCTGGGAATTCTTGTTTTTACCCTTTCCCCTTTGTCCTAATTTTACTTAGCTCTTATTAGCAATTTATATTAGTTTCTCATTAGTTCTTATAATGTTTCTTAATGCAAAAATACATAACTTATGCAACTATAAATATCTTACACATCTCTCTTTTTTTCTGAAAAAAATCTTTGAAATTATTTTCTATCAGTTTATAGATAGGTTTTTATTTGATTTTAGTTTTTTAGATGTATCAAGCTTTATTCAGTTTTTCCATATTGTGTGTTTCCATATTGCTTATGATGTTCTTCTATTAAAAAACAAATTTGAAGTTGCAGGTGTGTCACTTCAGGATGGATTACTACAAGTAGGATTGCTTGGTCAAATTATAGATGGTTATATATGGAAAGATAATCTTGTTGGATGTCAAATTCATCTCTGCAGGAACTGTCTGATTTTAACTCCCACAGACTCCTGAATAGAATATACTGTCCAATTTCTGAATTTATGCCAATCTGATAAGTGAGAAGTGGTATTTCATAGAATCAACTCAAATGTTTATTAAATATAAGGTTATTTTTGTACTTTGAGAACCATTATAATAATAATCAAGAGAAAAACAAGTAAAAAACCAAATATGCAAAATGATAAAATTGGTGCTGGCAATAATAAGTAATGGAGAACTTTATGTGACACCTTGTTAGGTGGCAAAAATACTAAAAACAGATAATTTCTAGCCTGTCCTTGGGTCCCCTTTTGAAGAATGTGATGATCACTATAAAATCTTTTCTGGAAATATGTGTATATAGTGTGAAAATTAATATTTTAATAAAATGGTACTTTTTAAAACTACAAAAGTAACTTTATGATTACTTACAAATTTAAGAAAATATTTATAATATTATTTAATTAAACCAACATGTATACATTTAGCTGTATTTTACGCATGTGTTTACCTGTATATAAATGAATAAGTATTTTTCTTTTTTTTTTTTTTTTTTGCGGTACTGGGGATGGAACTCAGGGGCATTCTACCTCCAAGCTATACCCCCACCTCTATTTTTATAACTGAATAAGTATTAAAAATTAAAATTAAGATGTAATCTAATTATCCCTAAAGTGAAAGAATCAAAGATGATATTCACACTCTACTTAAAGCATTGTGTATTTTCTTATTTTCATTCAATGAACAACTATTCTTTTATATGAAAGTTAAGTTACATTTTGACAAAAAAAGGAAAGATTTTAAGAGTTTATATGTTTTGGCCTTTTTTTTAAACATGTGAAATTTTAAATAAACTGGATCATAATTCCATATTCTGCCATTAATTACTTTTAAAAGTCTTTGACTTTATATTTTATAAAACATGCCCATATATATTAACTACATTTTAAGAAAACATTTTGTCTTATAAGTCTAAGGTTTGACCAGATGTGATGACAAACAGGCCTATAAACCCAGCTACTGAAGAGACTACAGTAGGAGGAACACAAGTTTGATGACAGAATGGATTATCTTGCCTGAATATTTTTTTAAAGTGGCTAAGGATGTAGCTTAGTGATAGAGTGCTTGCCTAGCCTGTGAAAGGTCCTAGGTTTCATCACAAGGACTGCAAAAACAAAAGCCTAAGGTTTGACTGCAATGTCTTCTTTTTACTTATTTATTTTTCCAATTTATCTTTAAAGCATTTAGAAAGGTAATTTATTTTTTCAACAATTACCTTTGGAATTTTTCCATGAGCTTCTTAAGGGCAAGGTCAACATTTTTTTTCTACTTTTTCCCTCAGGGCTAGCTAAATATACCCAAACCAATAGATACTAAATAGATATAATCAATTATTAGATGTTTAAAAATAATAAGTAATAATAAAAACAAATTTAATTTCTGATTAAATAAATTAAACTTTTGTTATCAAGTATGCATCACCACAGATTGGGTAGTATATGCTTTCACATTTTTTTTTTAGGAATAGTGATCACAGTGACTATCAGTCAAATATAAGTAAATATTATTCATTAAACACATTTGATTAGTTTCTATGAAGTGTTTTTGTCCTAGAAACTTGATATATACAATGAACAGAACAGATAAGGTATATGCCCTTCTAAACCATATAAAATAGTGGAAAAGACATAATGTGGACAAATAAAAGACTAGCTACAAACAATTCAATTTCTAAGAAAGAGAAGGAATATTGCAAGTTAGAGGAAATTAAAATGCAGATGATTTTACTGGATATTCTGTGAAGACTTTTGAATTGGGGGAAATATGTTACTAAACAATATTTAACTTATGCAGAACTTAGTAAACAAAGTCTAGGAATGAAAATAAGATCTAAATACAAACGTAGAAAGTTTTAATGTGCTATACTGTAACAATGTAGACATCTTAAAAATTAGAAGTAGTAGCCGGGCATGGTGGCGCACGCTTGTAATCCCAGCATTCGGGAGGCTGAGACCTGAGGATCCTGGTTCGCGGCCAGCCTCAGCTACCTAGTGAGGCACTCCGCAACTTAGTGAGACTCGGTTTCAAAATAAAGAATAAAAAATAGGGCTGGGGGTATAGCTCGGAGGTAGAACGCCCCTGAGTTCAATCCCCCGTACCGCAAAAAAAAAAAAAAAAAAAAAAAAAAAAAAAAAAAAAAAAAAAAAAAAAAAAAAAAAAAAAAAAAAAAAAATTAGAAGTAGTAATATTCTAGCAAACATAAATTGTCAAAAATACTCAATAAAAGGAAACTTGAAAAATTGCAATAAGAATTAGAGTTCTAGGAACATATGGTTTTCCTTATTTCTACTTAATTATAAAGAAAAGATCATTCCAATTATTAAAAAAATTCCTGATCAGAAGAAGGGAACAAAACTTCTGCTATTCATGTTTTCAAATAAACTATATGTGCATAGTTTATTAAAAAATAATCATTATAAGAGAATTAAAAGAAAAATGGCAGATTGGTTTTACTAATTAAAGTTAATATAAAATTCTAGCTCTATGATCTATCAATGAATTTAAGACTTTGCCTTTACAAATGAAAAGTATTTATCCTAACTACTCAAAAGTTTTAAAACCAAACAGAATCAAAATAACCTACTATAAACCACACATTATAATATAAATGTCAAAATTCTTCATAAAATCAGTCATTTAAGAATTCAATAATTATCAATAGAAAGTCTAAAAGTAGTCATCATTATGAGTGATAAAAGTTAAAAATTGAAGTGAAAAATATTTATCTAGTAGTATCATCAACAAGTCAGAGAAGTGATATATAGGAAACTCCCGAATCATATTGAAGATTCTATATGAAGTTCTGAATAAATAAAACACATGGCTTCACTTAATTGTCTGGATATTTTATTTTATTTTGTACTTCTTTTCTTTATTTTTTTTTTATTTTTCAGCACGGATTTTTATACATTTCTTGAGTACAACAGGGTTACATAGACATTTATGACATATCAATCATTGTCTGAACACAAATAGCACCACTTCTTCATTTTCCACTTATAGTCCACATTCTTAACATAGACTGGTAAAGCAAACTTTCTAGAGTCATTAAACCATAATCCTTTAGGGTCGTATATTTACTTTCTAAGAAGTGGGAGGGTCTTTCATCTACGCATCCTAGGGGCAATCTCCAGACTTTGAGATGCCAATGTAGCCATAGCAGAAGAGTCAGTATAATTACTCATATATGCAGATAGCAACTGCCAGGGGAGTTGCAAAGAATATGTGTGTGTGTGTGTGTGTGTGTGTGTGTGTGTGTGTGTATTTGTGCGTATTTAAGACCATCAGCCAGCTATGAGTTAAGACCTGTGAAATTGTAACCCCAAATAAACCTTTCCTCCTGAAGTAAGGAGGAAACTCAAGTATTTTGATAAGAGTGACAGTAAGCTGACTAACACAGTTATCTCTCTGTCTTTCTAGAGTCTCCATTCTATCCCTGTTCCATAAAGACTAGGGTCATATTGAGGACATACACTCTTCTGAGACTGATTAAACATAAGTTGCCTGCAGGCACCACCCATCTGGTATGAGACCCATTCCAACCTAAATTTTAACACTTTCTTCAACATTCTCCTTTTAAGAGTTAAGTATTTGTCCCTGTGCACACTCATATTCTCTCTTTCTCTCTCTCTCTCTCTCTCTCTCTCTCTCTCTCTCTCTCTCTCTCTCTCTTTCAAAATTTAAAATGAAATGTCCAGAGCCATTCTAACCTTCAGTGCTGACTGCCATAAGAAAGCTTTTAAAGAAAGAAAGAAAAAGAACACAAGTCCACTCAACAAATTGAAAATCATATTCAGAAATAATTAAAAAATCAAAACCATATTAACTAATGATAAACCAGGCATCATACTCTTGATAATATAACACATGCCAGAAACACAACTGCATTCAGAAGCACAAGCCTGTCAAACGCAGCTGCGCACTCTTCTGTTGACTATTGGTCTTGTTATGCCAGTGTTTTCATTTCAGAGAAAAAACAAAAAAACAAAACAAAAAAAAAAACCTTCCATAAGCCACTGCTTCAACTGAACTTGAGAAATATTGACCTACGTACAACATTGACTAATGCAAGCATTGTAGCCCTCCAACTTCACCAGCTGGTTCACACCATCTATGATTGAATGTCAATTGTATGTACCTCTAGCACTATCAGCCCATAGGGCAAATGGGCATAGATGAGGTGTGAAAATGTAAGTGAAATAGCATTAGATGGACTAAAAAATGATATCAAAGTATACAGAATCAGCATGTAAGTTTATTCTTTTGACAACTTTGTGGAGAGTGGAACGTTTAATCATTAGGAGAATAATTTCTGCAAAAAAAATAGTTTTCTAAGGGCATTATTAAATGAAACATGAATGATGCTATAAATGATTTCATAAACCATGGGCGCCAATGCTGTGGGAGACTCCAGGACTCACAGAAGACAAAGGTCCTTTAGAAAGAGTGGGATGATGTCAAAACCATGAGCCCCTGAGGCGGAATGACTTTAAGAAGAGAAAGTTGGTTTTCTTCATTCTAAGAGAGAAGATGATGTAGATGCAGGTGTGTAATTAGAGTTGATGTTAGAAAGATGAGGACAGATACGGAATTTTAATTTTTCAAAGACATCTAAAATGTCAGCAACTGGATATGTGAGTTCAGATGGATTTTAAAATTAAAGAAATAGAATATATAGGGAAATTATCATTGTATATGGTTCTCTTTTGGAAACCAGAGAAGAAACCTAAATGCTGTTCTAAAATTTCTGAAATTGTTGAGGAAATTCTTGAAGTGTGCAGTACTAATGGGAACCATAAAATCTATATCAATTCCATATAATTTTATAAAATTATTTAGTGAAATGGAGTAAAAAGGACTTCCAGTATTAAATACTGCTTTTTTTTTTTTTTTAATTAAAGGAAGCATGTCATAGGTGTATGGAATAAATTTAAAAAGAAAAAATTGATTTTTCACATGCTATCATTGTGAGAGCAAAAAATTAAGACATGTATAATAGAATGTTGAACAAGTTTAAGCTGTCAAAGTATTTAATATTAAGGTATGTCTATACCACCCATAAAACTTAAGTTTCCAGAAGTTTGAGTAGAAAAAATTTTAACCGTAATAAAAATTTGTCATTTTTCTTTCACATACACACAAAAAAGCTAAATCTTCAAGTCATTTCCATTCTGAAGACTATTCTGTGTGATTCTTTCTCTCAGAAAGTTGAATCTTTGAATATGCAGATCTCATTTGCATTAAAATACAGTGATCTGCATTTGCTATTTTTGCCAGCTTAACTGTCAAAAGTGCATCATACAGAATGGCTATTTTTTTTTTTTTTACAAAAATGACAGTTTGAGTGCATAAGCTTTGTTTAATTTTAATATAATTACATCCCTGATGCAGCGAGTCCAACACTAGATTTTATGGCAGTTGTGGATCAATTTATAATAATACAATTATATAGCTTGACATAGAAATGAATTGCAAGGAATTTAATTCAGTGCCAACTTGTAGGAAATCTATGGGGAAAGATAGGGATCACCCAATTTCAGTGCAACAGAAAGTAAAACATTAGACTTCTTACTGATAGAAAGCACTTAGCTCTCTGTAGAGGACTTTCCCCTGCATACTGAGGATGAACTAGAAATTGCACATCATTACGCAGCTTGAAAGTAGATACTTATGACATTATTATGGCAAAGGCATTCAAGTCATTGAGTTAAAAACATCATTGCACATAGAAGGTATATGAGGAACACAGTTTATATACTGTGCAAAGAGGCTTTAAAAAGTCATGACACACTCGGTGAGCCTTTCACCAGTTCCTACCCCACTCCCTCCTCCTCCTCTCCTTCTCCTGCAGGGCCCTCTGATTGGCTTTGATTAATTTGCTTATGTACATCACGTCCATTGAAGAGTTTTTTCTCTTGGAGTTTTCCTCTCCCTCTGCCTCCTTCAATTGATTTCCTCTCTCACTTCACTAAGAGTGCTGTGTGCATGTATGCATGTATGCCTCTACCACTCTGAACTTCATCATGATGTGTGATTATGATGCGCCAATAAAAAAAGAAGAATTACGTATGCTACTACATTTAGCCTATCAAAGATATTTTATATGGTGGGGGAAAAAAGTCATGACACAAAAGGTAGACCAAAAAAGAATGGGAAATATTAACATGATAATTTCGGCAAGAAAATCCCTGTAATGACCTCTCTTAAAAATACTGTCACATAAAAATTGGGTCCGTTTCTCTTAATATGTGGGCAATTACTCATGAAAACTATTTTTGAATGCCTAATGTCACTCTAGGTACTGGGAAACAAGAGTGAGCAAACGGAAAACCGTTGTTTTCCATGGACCTCTTTTTTTTTGCGGTACTGGAGATTGAACCCAGGGGCATTCTACCTCCAAGCTACACCTCCAGTCCTATTTTTTTATTATTTATTTTGAAACAGGGTCTCACTAAGTTGAAGAGGGCCTCACTAAGTAGCTGAGGCTGGCCGCAAACCTGTTATCCTTCGGTTTCAGCCTCCCAAGTTCTGGGATTACAAGTGTGTGCACCATGTCCAGCTTCCAGCTTTTAATTTGGTGTGGCGCTCAGATAATGAACCAACTAATGCATCTCTCAGATGGTGAAAAGTGATAGAATTGATGTGGCTTCAGGGGACGGAGTGACATGAGAGTATACCAGTGAAACTCCATAGCTAGGAACTACTGACAGCAATCAGGGTTTGCTTTGCTGTGATATTGGGGTGTTGTCTTATGAACTGAAAGGCTGATCAGTAAAGATAAAGCATATATGAATGAAGGAAGAAAAACACAAACTACCCAATAGCTATCAGAACTATTGCAATTGAATAGTAAAGATTCAAATATAATTGTATTTATTCTTATAACTGACATTTCCCATGACCCAAATATTCTCAACAACTATTGTGATATTAGAATATTTAGGGAAGTAAAAGCTACATATTTCTTACACGTTAAGAGTAGCTCATTGCAGAAGGATTCACATTTTTGGGCCTCAATATGACATGCTAAAACATGCATAAATTTAGAGTAGTTTTATGGTGTTTTGGCCATTCTATGCAGCCTTTGCGTTTAAAATACATCATCTTAAAACACAAATGTTTCCACTGTCTCAGTTGGTTGAAAGATATTTGATAGCATCACATGCTTTTAAGAAAAAAATTTTGAAATTGAAATCAGGGATATTTATGCTACAGTAATAAAATTTGTAATTTTTTTTTTTTACAATTTTTACACCAATTCTTATTGGTGTGTGGTGTGCATGTATCTTTCTATCATGTTGAACTTCACTATGATGTGAAAATTATTACAAACTGATTTATGAAACAACTTATTTTCCTATGTTCCAAAACACAAACATTATTTCTGAATGAGGAGAGAAAGATAGAAAAATAGGTATAAAAGAAATCTGGAGGGAAAAGGAGAGGAGAAAGAAAAGAGAAACAGAGTGAAAAATAGGAACAGAGAAATCATTTTCCTTTAATATTATCACAAAAAGTAATTCATGTTCCTTATTTTATCTTGAGAAATAAAAGGGGTTATCAGATTGCAAAAACTTATCTATTGAATTCTATTCTATCTATTGAATTACGCGCTTTTTTAGGGGCATTCTCATGATGATTTGGTAAGTTTTGCTTATTTCTATGATTTTTTAATAAATCTGATGCAAGGAATATGTGTCTTTCTCATATATTGTCCATGAAAGGCAGAAATATTGGCCCCAAAAGATTTCCACAACCTCATTTCTCCAAATTGCGAACATGTTACTCTTCATAGCAGATGTAACTTTGCAGATGCGCCATTCAAGATTTTGAGAAAAGGAGATTATCATGGATTATATTGTGATCTCAATCCTACCACATGGGTCCTTCGAGACTGAGGATACTTTCCACTGTGATGACAACAAAAGAATGATCAGAGACATGCAGCGTTTCGGACTTTATGATGGACGTCCGGAGCCTGGAACAAGCAGATGAGGGTGATCTCTGGAATTTAAAAACGCAGGAAAATTCAGTCTTCAGCAACTCCAGGAAAAGAATATAACACCTTGATTTAGTCCAGCAAGACCCATGTCTGACATGTCACCTTATAGAAACTAATAAATATTTGCGCTTTGAATCCAATAATTTGAATAATTTGAGCCAGGCGTGGTGGCGCACACTCGTAATCCCAGCATTTGGGAGGCTGAGACCAGAGGATCCGATTTTGTGGCCAGCCTCAGCTACCTAATGAGGAACTTTGCAATTTAGTGAGATCCTGTTTCAAAATAAAGAATTAAAAAAAATAGGGTTGGGGATATAGCTGGAAATACAATGCCCCTGAGTTCAATCCCCAGTACCACAAAAAAAAAAAAAAAAAAAAGCAACTGTCACAAAAATATATGGGCATTAGAACTACTATTCTAGAGGAAAGAGAATGTATATTTTCCTGTACTGTCATAAGTGTGCATTAGATGATTCATTAATTCCATTTCTTGTAAAAATATCATCTCAGATGTGGCAAGTGAATGGATTGTATAAAAATTCCATAAAATATTTGGGATGTACTTTTCATGTATTTTTTCCACTATTAATTTAAGCACAAGCAATAAAATTGATGGGATTTACAGTAGTTGTATGAGCAATCAAAACGAGGCGAAAAGTTTAACTATGAGTTGTGTCTTGCAATCCATTTATTTCCTGGTAAATTACTGAAATATGGCTTTGGTTAAACAATGCTAAAAGAGACATTAATTATATATTTAACTTCTAGCTAATATTCTGTTCAACTTGCCCCCAGAGAAGTAGAAAATGCTTATTTTAGTGAATATAAACATATCTTTGAAGCAATACTCCCATCCCCAACTGGTTATTATATATTGAAATAATCCCTATAAAAGATAAGATTAATGAATTTGGATACTGTCCCTCTCACTGCACAAAGCTAAACATTCATTGATCATTAGTCATACAATACTCAGAAGTCATCCTGGTGAGCAAAAAGGAGATTCAAAAGTACTATTATTTGGAGAGTTGAGTATATAATTGACAAAAAAAACAAAACAAAACAAAACAAAAAACATGCTAAAGAAATGTGACATAGAAAGTGGTAAACACAATCACAAGAACATAATAGGCAGATTTCATTTACGTGCTGGTAGAAGGGAGTTTCGAACTGAAACTGAACTTTGTACACATGGAAACAGGCAAAGAGACAGAAGCCTACTCAGTAGTAGGAAGAGGAAGGTAGGAAAGTTAAGAGCTGCAAGTTAAAACTTCTTCGTAAGCAAGTTCCCTTGGGATTCATCAATTATGGAGGGGCATGCCAAGGTACCTCTTTCACCTTCTGAGTATGAGTATGATCTGAGGTATGCTTTGAATTAAGGGTACTCGAGAGAATTAAAGAGACGAAAAGATCCCCCATCATCTGCAGGGCTACAATGAAACAGCTGACAGCAACGAGTAACCCTGCTCTTTATCTTTCAGGGTGCTTCACTGTCGTAGTCATACTGCATATACTCAGGTGTCCATGACAATGCTTCAAAATCTGCTGTGAAATTGTTAAGTTTCTGCTCACTTTTTTTTTAGTGTTTTTCTCCAATTCTATTACCTATTGATTCAGATTCCGAATTGCTTTTGAAGTTGGGCAAGTCGTGTTTGCCTTGATGTCAGTAGATGTTGCAGACGTGTCTCCACAGAGGCAGGCAACAAAGAGAGAATATGAGTAGTGACTTTAATAAAATAGCTTTTCCGTACACAAGTAAAGCATAAATATACAAGAGAGTATCAGAAATATAAAAGAAATGTCAAGCCAGATAGAACAACCTTTTGATATAAGTGTCACAGATCAAAATTTTGTTTGGAAAAAAAAAAAGTTGATGAAATGTCTCTGAATCCTTGAGAAAAACATATCTGTTCACTCAAAGGTATATTAATGAAAATTTCTTTGATATCAACTGGATATATCCAAAAGCTTTCTACACTCTGACAAACAAACGGCTGGCTTTGTAAGTACTGTGGGTTTGGGTTATCCAGTTGTCTTGAAAGTTAAGTATAAGTACAGTATATTTTTGATTATGCTTCTTTTATATTTCCTGTCTCACTCCTGTATGATGTCTGCATCTGGTGAGATATACTGTAAGAAGTATTTATCCCATGTCACTATACTTGGAATAAAACATTTGACAATCCAGAGAGTAGTAAAGTTCTTACTTTGTCTTTAACCAGAATAGATTTCAGCATATCCATAGAATCACTCCTGTCTGCTTGCAAATCTGTTGTCCCTCTCTGGGTTCCTCATAATTTTTTGATAAAGATGAAGCTGAATGCAAGAGAGTCTAAGTAAAGTTTCCCAGTCTGCACCTGACTGGCTTTCAGCTGCCTGGACTTAATTTAAATCATTAAGCAATATTTCTATGGTGTCCTCACTCTTATGTTTAGCACCGTTTCATTTCCCTTGTTCACTTATCTCATACTTTTACTCTTCCATCTTCCTTAAAGTTTGAATATCTCCATCCTAATTTTTATATAACGAGTCTCTCATTTCACTCAGAAAACAGAAGCTATCAGAATTGCCCTACCACTTCCCTGAAAACACTTTCAGCAAGTTCTCCCTCTGCTGGAAGTAAATCCCATAGTGCTTCAGTGATGCTCAGGGCAGGCCTGTCATGAGGCTACTACTGCACATTCTCTTATTTCATCTTCAGCTATTCTCTTTATTTTCTTTTTTCCTCTTTTCTTCCTTCTTCCCTCTCTCCCTCCCTCCATTCCTTCTCCCCCCCCCCCTCTCTCTCTCTCTCTCTCTCTCTCTCTCTCTCTCTCTTTCTTCTTTTCTTTCTTTCTGTGGTACTGAGATTGAATATACCTCTGAGTTATGCCCCCAGTCTTATTTTAGTTTATATTTTGAAACAGAATCTCACCAAGTTGCTGAGGGTTTCCCGAAGTTGATGACAGTGACCTCCTCAAAGCTGAGATCTTGTCTCAGATTTCCTAGCACTAGGATTACAGGTATTTACCACCATGCCCAATTCTTTTCTCCCTTTTCTTTAACTAAAGCTTCCTTAGTACTTAATAAAAAAACACCAGGCATTGGACTGTACAGATATATAACCATTTTTCTCTTCAGTGACAATTTTCCACATCTCTCTTTTTTCAGTGGATACCTTGGTCACCTGCATTTATTTCTTTTTGCCCTGTTAGATGTTTCTTTACAGCACTGACTCTCTTACCAATGATATTTGATTATACAGAGCACTTTTATAAGGAGTTTTGGAACTAAATGAGTGCTAGCTGCTATTAGTAAACAGGGATACTAGTGTTTAACATCTATTTCATTTTTAAAATGTTTCTCTCCTCCTAAATTCCAACATTAACTTTATAAAGGCAAGAATTTTGCTGGTTTGTTCACGGAGTGCAAGATAAAAGTGTATAGAGATGATTGTCATACTCTAACAATGGCTGTTCCACAGTATTTACTTCCATTTTTGGAAGTGAATCCCTGCAGTCCTTTTCTCTGTATTTATAGCCTGTGTTCAACAAATAGCAGATTTGAAAAGCACATCGCTTCATTCTCACAGACTTGTTTCAAATATTTATACTTGATGCATACATTTATTTTAGTACTAGTTGTATTTCAATATACTTTATGATTCAATCATCTATGTCTTTTCAGTTAGCGGGCAAAGTACTAGAAGGCAGCATAAGTACTTAACTCTACAACATAAGGGTTAGGCAATCAACTTATTTTTGTTGACCCAATCACAATTTTTTCATATTTTTCAATCAAGGTGTTATTCTAAATATACCATGCCTATGTGTAATGTATAATCTAATATATATATCTATATATATACATTCATATATTATATCTACACATATGTACATGTGAGATAGATATATTTGTATTTATGTACATGTGGGGCATATATATTTATGTGTAAAATCAACATGTTGCAATGTCTGGGAAAGGGTGAAAGTGAACTGCGTATAGACAATTAACTTTGTGGTTCTGATTACACCTTGTGGTATCTGAAGATAACATTTTCTTGTGTTTTGAAGAATGAGAATATTCCCCACTAAATCTCCAGAGGATACTAATGGAAACAACTATGCCACCGGAGGATCCGGGTTCGCGGCCAGCCTCAGCTACCTAGTGAGGCACTCTGCAACTTAGTGAGACCCGGTTTCAAAATAAAGAATAAAAAATAGGGCTAGAGGTATAGCTCGGAGGTAGAATGCCCCTGAGTTCAATCCCCAGTATCTAAAAAAACAAAAACAAAAACAAAAACAAAAATACAATTTATTGTGTGATTTAAAGCATATTCAGAAGTAAATGTATTGAGACAAGGGCAGTAAGGATGAAGGAGGAACTGAGGAATACTTGTATAAGGTGCATTTCCTATATATATAAAATAGAGTGCTATTATTTTAAGGTATGTTGCAATAAGCTAAAAACAAATATGCCATCTTTCTAACGTTTACATATGGATTTTGATTGCCTATGAGGGTGTTGGAAATCTTCCATCCCATATTTCTTAATTCATATTCTACTTATAGCTTTATAGCCATGGAAAACTAAACAAAAAAGTATAAGAAGCAACAAACACATGTCAACTAAAGTTAATAAACACAGCAAAAAAGTGCTCCAAAAATAGTTACAGAAAAAAATGAATTTAGAGGAAAAGTCAGAATTGTTATTATAAAAGAAAACATTGAAGTTAGAAGAGAGATTTATTTATCTCAAACATTGTGCATAAAAATTTATTTCTTGACACAAAATAGAGTGGGTGATTATTTATATAGCCCTCATGTATATGGTTGAGACAGCAATAAGCTACTTTTGTGTAGTGAATTTTAATATTCCAATACTCTTAAAGGGGCCAGAAAGAGTCTCCAATTGAAAATTTTTTCATCAGTTAATGATGTAACAAGACAAGTACATTCTTTTCCAGGTGCTTAGGAGACAAATATTGGCTTCAGGAAGTGTGAACGGTTTGGTCCTGATAAACATCTCACCTACTAATGAACTCTGAGTTCCCCAAAGTTGTGGTCAGGGATTCCTGTCTTGGTGCCTGACACTGACTTCTCCAGAGCCAAACGGGGAAATCCCATATTTACAATTCAGAGTCCCTGGAAATCAGCCAAGCAAAATGATGCAAGCTTTTAATCCCAGTACTTGGCAGGCTGAGACAGGAGTATTGCAGGTTCAAGGACAGCCTCAATAACTTAGTGAGACCCTGTTTCCAAATAAAAAATAAATAAATAAAATAGGGCTTGGGATGGGTGTAACTGAGAGGTAGAATGTACCTGGATTCAATCCCCAGTATTAAAAAAAAAAAAGTCACTGGAAAACTTGAGCTACCCTGGCTCACACTGGCCTCTGGAAGCACAAGGGGAAAACCTAGTTCTGACTTTTCATGTTGCTCTTTCCCTCCTGAGCAGACCTGCCCATGCCCTGTCCAAATTCCTTCAACATTTCTGACTCATGATGTCATTTCTGAGATAAATCCCACTTGATCATAGCGAGTGATATTTTCAATGTGTTATTTTAGTTTGTCTAGTAGCATTTTGTCAAGGTTTGCAAACCTTCATTTAAGCTCATCATGGATATTAACTTGTAGTTTTTTTGTGGTTTTGTTATTGTTTCTTTCTGGCTTTGCAATTGGGGTGATATTGAATCTGTAGAATTATTTTGGAAAAATTCCCTCTTCTTCAATATTTTTGAATAGGTTGGAAAGTATTGGTATTAATCTTTCTTTAAATGTTTGGTAGAATTGAACAGTGAAGCCATCAGGGCCTTGGATATTCTTTGATGAAAGAGACTTCATTAATGATTCAATCTTTTTATCCATTACCAGTCAGTTTATCATTTCTCAGTTTCCTGGGTTGAACTTCAGCAGATTATTTTCATTCAGGAACTTAGATATTTCTCTGTATTTTCCAAGGTACTGTTAAAACTGCTCATATAAGCCTTTATGATATTTACCTTTCTGTTATCAATTGTAGTATTTTCAATTTCATCTCTGAATTTATTTATGTTAGCCCTTTATCTTTATTTCTTAGTAAGTCCAGCAGAAGTTTTATATTTTGTTAGTTTTTACCCCTGGGCTCAATCCCCAATAAAAAAAAAAAAAGCTAAATCTTTATTTAGTTGTTGAATATTTGTATTTCTAGCCTCAAATTTTGTTCAGTTCTTCTCTGATCATTACTATTGCTTTCCTTCTATTAGTTTAGATTTATTTTGTTCTTGTCTAGTTCTTTAAAGTACAAGACTAGTTTATTGAAATTCTTTTTGCTCTTTCATTGTAGGTTTTCATTGCTATGAAATTCCCCTGAGCACTGCTTTCCTGTGTCCAAGGGATTTTGGCATGTTGCGTTTTCATTTTTATTTTCCTCATAAATTTTTTAAATTTTCTTTTAATTTCTTCATTGATCCCTTTGGTCATTTAGGAAAGTATTAATGTCCATACATATGCAGATTTTTTAACATTCTTCCTATTGTTGACTTCTAATTTTATTGTCATTTGATCAGAAAATTTACATAATGTGATTTTTATTTTTCTTTAATTTGCTGAGAACACCTTTATGGCCTAACACATAGTCTGTTGGGAAGAAAGGTCCATGTTCTTTTGATAAGAATGCATATTTTTCAGCTGTACGATGAAGTGCTCTGTAAATGTCCATTAGGTCCATTTGGTCTAGAGTATAGTTTAATTCAGAAATTCCTTTGTTAATTTTCTATCTGAATCATGCATTGACTGCTGAAAGTGAGATGCAGATGTCCTCTACTCTTATTGTATTGTTGTAAATCTTTCCTTGTAGATGTGTTAATATTTGCTTTATATCATTAGGTGCTCTGATGCCAGGGAAATTTTACTTATAATTGTTATATATACTTGCTGTATTGAACACTTTATTTTATATTATTACCTACATTATCTTTTTTTATACATTTGACTTAAAGGTATATTCGGTCTGATATGCTTCTACATATTCTTTCTCTTTTGTGTTTTCTATTCCCTTTAGATTTTTCTTTTCAATCCCTTTGGGTTTGACCTGTGTATCTTTAGAAGTGAAATGCGACTCTTGCCAGCAGCATATTGTGGGGTCTCCTTTTTAGAAATCCATTCAGATTTGGAATCTCCTTTGTTCAAAATGGAAAGATGCTCAAGTTAAATAGGCTTACTGTCTCTATCCCTACCTGTTTGTCTAGTGTTGTTTTCATAAATTTTAGACTTATAGGCACTATTAATGTTTCCCTGGGCTAAAGGAAAGACATTTTTTTTTGTTTCCTTGTTTGATTTTTAAAAAAACTATTATTTTCCTGCAAAAGAAACTACAATATTGGGGAAGCTTGATACTTCATTTAATATAAAATGTCCAGTTCAATAAAACAGGTCCAGACTTTTCTGGTGCAGTATCTGTTAGCTTGAAAGAAAGAAGTTTGGGGAGAGTATCATAGTTAGACACCAAAAGAACATACAGCCTCAAAATTTAAAAAGAAACATTACATAAACCAAAATTGAGGAATATTCCACAAATTATTAATTATAATCCATAAAAATGTCATGGGCAGACAAAAATGCACATAAAGTATTAGGAACTATTATTAGTTGAAAATATATAAGAAATGAAGGCAAAACACTTGTTATCATATTATAAATCAATCTTAAGACAGAAGAGGATTATTTTTCTACAATTTTTTGTAACAATCTTTAAAGTAAAAGATTTGTAAGGAGCGTACAAAAGTATTTTCTAATTTAATAGTCAAGTAGTAATAATTAACATGGCTTGTAAGACACTGAACAATAATAAGAGGTACTGGTAAAGATTAAAGGTTATTACCATGGATATACTACTCCTGAAAGCATCCAGATTATGAATAATTTGGTGGTCCATCAGTGCATCACCTTGTATTTGAACATGTCATACATACTATTAAAATTGCTTAAAAATAAAGTCTCATGCATATGTTATAAAAGATGTTCTGGTCTTTCTTCTATTTTCTTCTATTTTCTTTAAGGAAACTGAGATAATACATTGTGAATCAACCAGAAGGAATATTTTTGATCACAAAAGTCAGGTTCTCTATTTTACAGATGAAAAAACCTTGCACCAATGACAAGCATAAAACTACTGAGACTGAGTTTCCACAGAGGCAAAGGATTCACAGCAGATAAATGATCCATGCCTATCTATTCAGCTGAGGAGGAGATGTTATATATATGAAAATCATTACACATTACATACCTTTGACTTGCTGTTTCCTATAAACTCTCCTAACTGATGAAGTATATGCTATAATGATGAATCTAACAAAAGAAAAAAAAAGTCAGTTATTGTTGAATAAGACATTATAATATCTAGAAAAAAATTAGCATGAACATCTGTTAAGCCTCCTTCAAAAGGGTATATCATTCAGAAAAATTGTGCTAATTTAATCTGGTGAATAACAGCCTTAATTACTGTCTCTAACATTGAGTCAATATATAAAACATTTTTGGCAAGTAAAAAGCTTCTATACATGATGCATGAAATTGCAAATTATCTGTAGCCTGAGTTTATACATTCATTTCTGTGAGAATTTTTCATCATTTCAGTTTAAAATTCAGCATCAAGAAACTATAATATGAAGTTCCATGTAGAAGTTTTTGAAAGCATATTTTTTTCACATTAGAACCATTTTACACAATTTAATTCACTCAGAGAAGTGCTTTCAGCATACAAAAAGTTAGACCTACATACTCAGATCTTCTATATACAGTTAAATATGAGGCAGATTCATGTTGTCTTCTTGTCATTTTACGTATGGAAGCTAAAAAATAATGAATATACCTCATTCAACTATGTCTACATACATAGCTACACTTTCACAGAACTACATCAATGGTGAATTACTATTTAAAAACATATTTGATGCATATACTTATGGATAAATTAAGGAAATTAGTCAGTACTAATTTACTTTCCTCTACTTCCTTTAGAACTAATTAATTGGTTGAGTAGAACACAAATTTGCAAGTGTTATATGTTATGCATTATGACAGAGCATTTTCTTTTAAATATAAGCAAATGTTATAATTTAAATTTAAGGGACTCTACTTTTAAGGTAAGTTTATAAAAGCATTAGAAAATATACTTT
>PVLC010006924.1:20300-66334 GCA_004027655.1 Graphiurus murinus
CGCACGCTTGTAATCCCAGCATTCGGGAGGCTGAGACCGGAGGATCCGGGTTCGCGGCCAGCCTCAGCTACCTAGTGAGGCACTCCGCAACTTGGTGAGACTCGGTTTCAAAATAAAGAATAAAAAATAGGGCTGGGGGTATAGCTCGGAGGTAGAATGCCCCTGGGTTCAATCCCCAGTACCGCAAAAAAAAAAAAAAGAAAATATACTTTGAAGTAGGGAAATGTATTTAATCCTAATGACACAACTTTAAGTATCTCTCAAAGCAATTGATAATATTATAATCAAAGTAATTTAAACATAAGGGAAAAGTGAATGCATACATTTGTTATAACCTAATTGGAAAAATCAAATTTACAAAAGAATGTGTTACTGAAGGCAATAAAAAACCCATCATTTAAATAATAAAATTGCTACCAGTTTCAAATACATTTTTAAAAGAGTCTGGTAAAAATATTTTCAAAAGTATATGTGGACATGTCAGGAAGCAATGAAAATCTTTAAAATTTTGATTTACTTGTCAATACATGAAATATCAAAAAATATACGTATTAATGGGTACTATGTGAGCTTTCAATACATGTATATGTTATATGATGTTTAAATAAGATCAAAAATATCTATCGCTTCAAACGTGTCTCATTTCTTCAGGATGAAAATATTCAAAATGCTTTCTTTTAACTCTTTGAAATACACATTATTATTATTGTTAGTCACTCTACTGTACTTCTTCAAAAATGGAATTTGGTAGATGTGTTTAGAATGTTCTAATATAACCAGAAAAGAAAGTAAAAAATGCCTATGCTGAATATAATAAAAATATAATTGTATATTATATAATAATGTTTAAATTTTTGTAAACAAGGTCTTAATATCTTTATAGAGTTTTCTGAAGATCCTCATGATAATCTGATTAGTTGATCAAATCAATGTCAGAAATATTCCTCACTTGCTTAGATGAAGACTAATGTCAAATGCTACCCAGAATGTCGATAATTGAGGAACCCGGGGTTGTTTTTTGTTTGTTGTTTGTTTTATTAATGATGTATTTTCTAAATATCTTATTCACAACAGAAGATGAATTTGCTGGCCATGGAAGCTCTTTGCATTCAACTCCATGCCATAGTTCAAATCACACATGCACTGTGGAGATGTAACGAAATGCACAACTATGTTTATGGATTGAGTGAATGTCTAGGAACTCATGGAACTTTTCTTTTTTTAAATTGCTACAAATAAAAAACACTGAGTTCTTAGTCCATTATAGTTTACACAAGTCTGGTTTGTCCCAGACTTTGATATATGTGATTAAGTAGGTTTCTTAACAGGTGGCAGAAATAAGTATTGAAAGTTTGGAATGCCATTCTTATCTCCCAGTCACAAGGCTACAGAAAACCTATAAGTCTAATTGAATGAAGGTGTGTTCTTACAGAGAATGAGATTCCAAATGTAAGCTATTATTAGACAATTTATTCATGCTTTCTCATCTAGCAGTCAAGTCAAATCTATTAAACAGATATTAGCATTTTATTCACTTTATACGGAGACTGAGCAAGGATTGATGAACACATGCATGTCTGTATTTAAAGACCAAGTTAAAAATAATAATAATAAGCCGGGCGTGGTGGCGTACGCTTGTAATCCCAGCATTCGGGAGGCTGAGACCGGAGGATCCGGGTTCGTGGCCAGCCTCAGCTACCTAGTGAGGCACTCTGCAACTTAGTGAAACCTAGTTTCAAAATAAAGAATAAAAAATAGGGCTGGGGGTGTAGCTCGGAGGTAGAATGCCCCTGAGTTCAATCCTCAGTACCACAATAATAATAATAATAATAATAATAATAATAATCCTAGATATTTAGTTTAGCTAGCTGAAAATTGTGAAAGGCTGAGTGAGAAGCTCATAGCTATTGTTTCTAGATTTCAGTGTGGAGCAGGAATACTTTAATAAAAGTTCAATGACTTAAAAATAAATTAATTAAAAGAATAGATTTTGCAGCAGAATATTCCAAAAAGAAAATTAAAAGAAAGCACTTTCTATCATTAGAATTGAGTTACTTCCAATCAACCAAGCCAGTAATGCGTAGAGATAAGTGGTAAGAAGCTTAATATTCCTGCATGTGTACGTAACTCATCTTCATAGTTTTCCGGGTTAAAAAACAGCACATGCAATTTGAAAGCAATGGGCAAGGTGAGGGAGCTCTTTCATTGTTCACGATCTAAGATTCATTTGGTCTTTACAGGCCAGTGTTTCTTCTGTAGCCCATTTTCCCATTTAGGAAAAAAAAAAATTGCAGCTCTCTGTACTTTAATTTTACATGAACACACTCTGACGCTGAAGAAAATCTGACTGCAATTTTGCAGTTTTGGAGTATATAGAGTTGAACGTTTATTTCCAAGAATGTTGAACAAAGGTTCAATCTTCTGCAATGAAATCTGAGCCTGTGATTGGCCAATGGGTATGAAAGAATTGTGGACAAAATGCAGGCACTGAAGCAAAAATCAAGATGCTTTACAAGTCACAATTTGCCTGAGATAACGTGTATCCAAAAGGTGCCCCGTCGACCAAAACATCTCCAGTTCAAGTGTCTTGACAAGAGCTTGCAGTGACATTACTGCAAACCAGACTTTGTGTCCATCACTGTCAGTGTCTTTCCATTTGAGTACTTAGTTTTGAGCATAGTACATTTGAGTACTTGCAGGTTTAGACAATAAGGAAGTCAAAAGTTTAAAAATGCTTTCTCACCTAAAAATGTTAAAGATAAATTATAATAAAATTATTTTTGAACATTAAGAAGAAAACTGCAGTATAATTATAATCAACAGAAATTTTATACTGCTAACTAAGGTACAAAATATTATGATTATTTTATTAAAATAATTTTGTGCTATCCTTATAACATTACTTAACTGTATACTTCCAATCTATCAATTCTTCTCTAGTAGTATATATTTGACATATATGCTTTTATGTGTTTGTACTCTTATACCAAAATATAAATAAATGCATATTCATGATAGAATTGTTTGCAGTAACAAAACATGAAATCAAAGAAAAAATATCATTTTTATCATGGTGTAGACACCTGGAGAAATATTGTCGACTAATGAAAATAGTTGAATTATTATTATATGCATTGATATGAATTATGTGTTCAAAAATAAATAAAATGAAAAAAGTATGCCCCAAAATAACATATAAAATTAAAGGAGTTTTATTAAGCACAAGACAAGAAAAGTTAAACAACAATACTTAAAATTATTCAGTGAATTCTGTGTATTCTGTAAAGTCGGTTCTAATTTAAAAATAATGTAAAGTTGTAAATATTTATGGTGTACAATGCATGTATGTATGGAGTGTAGTGTAATATATACACACACGCATACATACATGCATCAGTGGTATATTTAGCCACCGATGGGTTAAATCCCGTCATTTAGTAAAAAGTGTTTAGTCAAGAACCATCATAGAAGCTGGGCGTGGTGGCGCACGCTTGTAATCCCAGCATTCGGGAGGCTGAGACCGGAGGATCCGGGTTCGCGGCCAGCCTCAGCTACCTAGTGAGGCACTCTGCAACTTAGTGAGACCCTGTTTCAAAATATAGAATAAAAAATAGGGCTGGGGGTATAGCTTGGAGGTAGAATGCCCCTGAGTTCAATGCCCAGTACTGCAAAAAGAATGAAAGAAAGAAAGAAAGAAAAGAAAAGAAAGGAAGAGCTATCATAGAACTATGGTGCGAATAAAGCCTTAGATAATTTTAATGTCCTCCATTTTTAGTTACATAGGTCAAAGGAAATTTCATATTTAGATTTATATAATATGAAGAATATGCCTGTCATGATCATTGGTTTGACAATGCTGGTTGTTATAACAATGTCCTAGTCATTTCCTTTAGATAACATGCTAAATGTTAAAATTGTAATGAAAACTGAAAACTTTAAAAAATATTTTAGTATGATTTTATTTTAAACTTTTTTTTTTTTTTTTTACACTGAGACCCTATCTAGTGAGAGTCTCTGTAAATTTATTTTCCTTAGGAGTCTTTCTTTGTATCTGTCATTGTGTGGTAAGTAAATTTAAATATTATGAGATTTCTCCCATTATAAGTAAATAGATAATTTATCTACATAATAATACATGCTTATTTATCTATATAACTATAGAGTGATTTATGCTATGCCAATTCAAACATACTTCGAAATGGCATTTGTTTTTTAAAAAGTAATTAACCACTGAAATTTCTTAACTGTTTCTCATGATACAAATTACTTTTTACATGACATATGTATCTAGAAGTCATTAAATACCCATATGTTTTACATTATGTTTTCATTACTAACCTGATTTTCTATAAGTTTAAAAAAGCGTTTAAATTGCAGCGCTTTGTTGTGTATCTCTTAGACTTTGTTTTTAACCAATACTTGGTGAAAATTAGATCAGTTATTTTGAAGACCATTGGATCAGAGAGAACCAAGGCTTCAAAATTTGCTTGTTATGGAAAAACAAAACCATGTTATATTAAAAATTCTATTACTCTGTTACAGGATAAAATTCTCGGTTTCCTGTAAATTATATTCTCCTGTTTCCTGCTTATCTGACTCTACAATTATGGTAAGTTATTAATCATAAATCAAATAAAGGCATTCATTTCATTTTCTTCTCTTTTTCCCTCTCCGGTTTCCCAGGCTGGAGACAGACCGGGAGCAGTATGTGGCGCTCGCCAGGTTGGCTGACTGTAACTGTATCTGAACGGATTGTAGTGCTCAGTGGGGACTGTGTGTTCCTACAAACTTTTTGAAATATTAATACACAAAATTGTACTGAGGTTTCTGCTAGCAGAAGACTGGCTGCTCTGCGGTTTTCTGATTAGGGTTCTATTGGTGATTCCGAGAAGTCAGTGGCGCCTAAATGGGTTAAGTCTAATGAGGTTTCGAAAGCTGATAGCATAATTTAAGATGACTTTCAATCTCCAAGCTACAGATCTGGCTGACCCCAGCAAATTACAGTGTTTGTTAATGCTCTGCTATAGACATCTTCTAATCAACCCAAACCAGATAGATTAAGTGAAAAAATCGAGCTGTGGTTCTCTACAAAATGTTCCTGGCTACCTTTTAACAAATGTTCTGATCAGAATTTTTAAAGGCATTTGATACCTCCCAAATTTTAGGGGGTGAAGCCTTAAACACATGTACATACACAAACACACATGTGCACACACACATATACACACAATCATCTTTATTTCTTGTTGAAGAAACATAATTTCTTAAAAACTTTCATCTTAATCACATACAATGTGTTCCTTATGGGAAATATATAATTGGTTTAAGGAACGATACAGAACAAAAAAAGTCTCAAAGTAAAAAAAAAAGTGGTAAACAATTTAACTGAATGAATCAACAAAAAACTCCCAAACATGTTTAAACTCTATAAAACTCAAATAAGAAGGGCTGTGTCATTTTAAAACTATTAAATTGCATTTATTGGAGAATCAGTGCTAAAGAGCTAGTGACAGATTAGGGGTGTTTCAGAAGTCGACATTCTCACATATACTAAATAATGTAGATGAAAAATGTATATTTTTAAGGAAATGCATTTCAGAAATAAGCATTTACTTAAAAATAATGATAATTTCTTTACAGCTTAGGGCAGACATTGTATAAATTGAGCTCCATAGAAGATTTCCAAACCATACAACATGGACAAAAACTTTGAAGCTTTGGAAGCTTCATTTAAAGTTAATATTTCTCAGCCTTAATAACTATGTGTTTTCCTGAACTGTTAGAAAGCATTTTTCCTTATTTTTAAATTAATTTTTAAGCAATGTATGTTTAGATTCTGGAATACATATTCTCAATGAAATCTTGCTATTAAACTGCAAAAAATAAGAATTAGCATTATTTTTGTTGTTCTTTTTTGTTTGTTTATTTTGTTTTGTTTTTTTCTTTTGTTTTTGGGGATTGAAACCAGAGGTGTTCAACCTCCAAGCTACACCACCAGACCTTTTTATTTACATTTTGAAACAGGGTCTTACTAGGTTGCTAAGAGTCTTTCTATCGGGCGCCCCAGGCTGAACCCTCAGCCATGAGGCCCCAATAAAGACGCTGCCTGAATGTTGCTGGTTCGAACCTCTTTTATTATATCTCTTTCTTTCTGGGATCAAGGGCACTGCACAAGCCATAACAAACACAGTACAGAAGTCGTCTTTCCAAATAGTGCTTTTTCAACAGACTTTCAATAACCCCTCTCTCTAGCAACCCGTCTTCCACTAGCAACCCACAATCTTTTTTCCCAGGACTTCCCCAGCAACCCAGCCAACCTCTTCCCAACCGCTTCTTCTTCCCAACCACTTCCTCCCAGAACTTCTCCCAGCAACCTAGCCCAGCAACTTCCCAAGAACTCTTTCCCCAGTAACAACTTTCTCTAGCAGCCTTCCTCACTGGGCGAGAGGAGGCTCTTAAAGCCGCGCAGGCGCAGGGCCTAAGCCATGAGGCGTCTCATACAGCTCTCACCTGGGCTGGCCATGAGTCGGGCGTGCTGGTGCATGCGCTCTGGCGTGGGGCAGCTCCAGAATGTTTTCCACCTGTAGCTGCTTCTGGCACTCTGCCTGGTGCCATCTAGAGGCGAGGTCCAGCTGGCCACACTAGGCCCCCGACATCTCCCCCTAACTGTTTATATATAAAGTGGCCATAGATGGTGCCTGTCTTAGGTGGCCAGTCCCTAGCAATCATTCTTACCCATCTTTAGAACAGTGGTAGCAAGACCACCTTCCTGTCTTAGGTTGGTATGATGTTGGGTCTGATTACACCCATTTCTGGCTACTGATCTGATCTAACAAGCCACACTCCAGGGGAGATGCCAGCCTCAATGGCCGCGAGTGCTGGTAATCGCTTACCACTGCTAACTCTGGCTGGCCCACAGAAGACATGCACCGCACCATCCCGACAGTGGCTACCAAGAGATATTAACAGAGCTGGAAAATCCATACCGGCACCCAAATGGTTACAATGACAATCAACCGACAAAGGGATTAACTGGAGAGTTCAGATAAGTCCAATCGCTTGAGACAGCGCTGAAATGTCCACACAAGCGCTTAAATGGTTACATAATAACCAGGTTACAAAGGGGTTAACTGTGGAGAGTTTAGATAAGTCCAATTGTTTAAAGGAGTAAACTGTAGAGAGTTAAGTCCAATGGAAAGTCTTATAGATGGTAGTGGAAAAGCAGAAGTCTTGCATCAATCTAAGTTGTGTCTGAGCTCTGAGGAAGGCTGCGTCGTATCCTCAGCACTCCTCCTGGACACCGCACTGTCATTAGGCCCGCAGTCATCAGATGTACCAGCAGTGCTAGTCTCATCTTGACTCCTCAAGGGCTCCGCCGCAGGTCTCACTAGGCGCTCAGGAACCCAAATCGGCATAGCCTTGCCCTGCGGGAATAACAAACAGAACCTCTCTTCCAAATTAACACAGGGTCGGGGCCATTCCAGGCTCCCGTTAGGATGTTTTTCCATAGGACCTTGGCCTGAGGTCGGTCCACACAGCCGGCATGGCGCTCAGCTGCCGACCGGCCTGAAGAATCCGAGGTCAGAAAATTCAGGACAAAGAGAATAACATTGAGTTTGTCTTTGGGGGATTTAAACCACACCCCAATTCCCCCTTTCTGTTTATCATGAAACCTTTGCCTTTCCCGATCCTGAAACATGGGGAAAATACTCTGGCTAACAAATTCACCCCATCCTTGTGGCTCCGTTCTTATCTGTGGATTATATGGTGGAGGCAGAGCAGGTGGCGCTGATGGTCGCACCTCATCTATCCTTAACTTTCCCCATTCTTCCAGCAGGTCCTCTTTCCTTTGCTTGCTTGCACCTGCCGTCATCATTCTATACTCTAACTCTTTTTTAGATAGTTCTTCAGTCTCCTCACCTGAGCTAGTTTCCCCTCCTGAGGCCATGTAAGACAACTCTTTCTTAACGCTCTCCAGCTCCTCAGCCTCCTTTTTCACAGCTGTTTGACATTTTTCCTTAGGACTTGTTAAACAAGTTCGAACCAAAGCCCAAATGGGCAAAGTTCCAAGGGGCAATGAGTTTTCCTGTTCCATTTTTCTTAAGTCCTCTCCTAGACATTCCCATTGATATATACTTAGTAGCCCTTCCTCCATAAACCAAGGGGCTACCTTTGTGACCATGCGGCAAAATCGCCGTAGGGTGTCTATTTTTACCGTAGTTCCTCCCGTTCGGAGCAGCTCCCCCAGGGTCTGCTCCATGTCACGCTTGGAAACCTCTGATCCCATAGCTACTTTAAAATTTTAAACTATACTACTTTTAAAACTCAGTCGCTACACCGCAAACTTTCCTATCTCGTTGCTTTACTGCAAACTTTTATATCTCATCGCTACACCGCAAACTTTTACATCTCGTTGTTTTACCGCAAACTTTTATATCTCATCGCTACACCGTGAACTTTTACATCTCGTTTTACCGCAAACTTTTATATCTCGTCACGTACCTGCGACCCTTAACCAGGCCTGCCTTCCGTCACTTCCCTTGTGACCCTCAACTTACAACATCCATTGCCCAACGCAACCTTCAATTCTGACGCTATATAGTCGTTTTCTTGACTTAAAAACTTTGATAAAAACTAAGTTGCAAGTACTTGTACTATACTATTTTCAATATCTGTCGTCGCCCGCGACTCGGTCCTCGGGATTCTCGAGTTTTGAGGTTCCCCGTACGGGCCACAACTTATCGGGCGCCCCAGGCTGAACCCTCAGCCATGAGGCCCCAATAAAGACGCTGCCTGAATGTTGCTGGTTCGAACCTCTTTTATTATATCTCTCTCTTTCTGGGATCAAGGGCACTACACAAGCAGTAAACACAGTACAGAAGTCGTCTTTCCAAACAGTGCCTTTCCAACAGACTTCCAATAACCCCTCTCTCTAGCAACCCGTCTTCCACTAGCAACCCACAATCTTTCTTCCCAGGACTTCCCCAGCAACCTAGCCAACCTCTTCCCAACCGCTTCTTCTTCCCAACCACTTCGTCCCAGAACTTCTCCCAGCAACCCAGCCCAGCAACTTCCCAACAACTCTTTCCCCAGTAACAACTTTCTCTAGCAGCCTTCCTCACTGGGCGAGAGGCGGAGGCTCTTAAAGCCGCGCAGGGCCTAAGCCACGAGGCGTCTCATACAGCTCTCACCTGGGCCGGCCACGAGTCGGGCGTGCTGGCACATGCGCTCTGGCGTGGGGCAGCTCCAGAATGTTTTCCACCTGTAGCTGCTTTTGGCACTCTGCCAGGCGCCATCTAGAGGCGAGGTCCAGCTGGCCACACTAGGCCCCCGACATCTCTCTAAGTGGCTGAGGTTGTCCTCAAACTTGTGGTCTCCTTGTCTTAACATTCCAAGTACTAGTGGAATTACAGACATGTGTCATCACACTCAGGTAGGTTTACTTTTGAATCAATTAAATTTAATTACTTAAACTTTTTTTTGAACAAGTTAATGGTGCAAATAGTATGACACAAGTGTTTAAAGTGTTTAATCTTTTAAAACAGAATGCTTCCCCATTTAAAAGTGTGTAATTCAGTGTGTTCCAAAAAGGTGTCTTCCCAATTAAATGAAATTAAGGCTTCTTTTACACTTCCATATTTTAAACACTTTTGATTTCATATATTTGTAACAACTGAAGTGTCTTTATAAAAAACTTAGTTTTCCTATGATCAATATTTTGTTCCAAATAAGTAAAAAAGTTAAAATAAATCTAAGAAAAATGATTATTATAATTTTATTGCATGTATAATATGTTAGAATCATGGGTAATTTTTAATTATTTGTAATAATTTAAAGCCAATATGTAATTAACATTTCTTGCTTACAGGGATTTTAAATGGCATGTTTGTATTTTTAAATTTTTATGGGGTGGTTCTTGTTGCTTTCCAAAGCAAATAACTCACTTTATATGAGTTACTTATACGTACAATAGTAAAAATAATAATAATACACCTTCTTACCTTAAATACTCAGGCGAATTATGCCTAACAAATATAAGATTGTTTAAACAAATATATGTCAAATTTTATCTTCTTAAAATATCTATTGACCCTAAAATGAATCACTTTGATATTTATACTTATAGATGTATTTCGACAACTAAGTTCTGTTTTGCTATTTCTCTTTTCAGAATTTCTTGCATTCTGACTATACTGCATATAAGTTCAAAAATAACAGTATTTAAAATTGCTCTGACAGTCCTTTATACTACCCGAAAGCCTCTAGCTAAACTATGTCACTCTTATTTGATTGTTTCTGAAAACAACTCAATATATCAAAATTGTTCTTTCATAAGAACTGTAGGATTTTGACATGGTTCCAAGAAGGCAACAGCCAAATGATTTAAATAAAAATAGATGAAGAGAGAGATTATCAATTTGAATGGAATAACATATGTGATTGAAGTAGTCACTTAAACTTTTATCTTATGATCACTACTATTTATAGTATTCAGCAGTCACATACAATTTTCATGTTTAAATATCTGCACTTACTGTAAAATAAGTTATTTATGTTATCACAAAATAACTCTAGATATTAATTTCAAAAGTAGTTTAATTATTAAGACAAATATGGCTTCATTAATTAAAGAAGAAAATTGGGACACCTTTTAACTGCCTCATAACTTTGCACAGAGAAAATTGGAAGGTATTATATGTAGAACACCCAATCTAGTTTCTTTTTTTTTTTTTTTTTACTTCTATATAGTTATGTTACATGAGTTCCATATATAATTATGCATATTTACTTACACAACCACTGCCTGTAAGCAATGTTATTAAAAAACAGTAAAGTTAAAGTAAACAGGTCAGAGGAAGGGTGGTCTGGAGGGGCATAAAATTCTTTGACTCTTTAATACTGCTTAGGTCATTAACCAACATCTCAGTAGAACACTTTTCAGAAAGAAAGGGAGATAGATGCAGTTGTCTTTCCTCTCCATTTATTTTTTATGGTTATTTATTCACAGATGATATGGGCAGACTTTGTACAGAGATGAAGCACGCTTAATTTACGGGCAAATGTGACTCTCCATTGGCTAAGATATTCAAAGCGCTCTAAGGAATTAAGAGGAAAGTGGGTCATTTGAGTCATAAACATGTTAAACATTTATTTTATAAATGAAGCTAATATGCACTTACTCTAAAAGGGCTCAAAATTTGGCTTCAAACAGTTTAGGGAGAGAGTTAAACAAAACAGAATTATTAAACCACCCCAGTTTCCACACCTCTATGAGTTTCAGTGGGGGGGTCTACTTCTGACTGTGCAACCAGCAGGAGAGTTTACTAATGAAAGACAAGATACACGTGTCGACATAGCATTAAATGACTGATTTATCACTCCCCCAGGAAGTGAATTGTGGATTCCAGGCTGTAGTCACACAAACCAACTGCTTTTATCCTCTTGTTTTCTTCACTTTAACTTCTCACGAAAATTAGCAGCTTTCTGTTTGCCTTTTGCATGTTTTTTTCATGCCATGCTTGGTTAAAATTAAAATTGGCCCACTACTTCTGCACTTCAAAATTTAGCACTTCTTCAAAGACCTGCAGGATGACTTAATGAGTATGGAATGAAAGTCTCTTCTTTAAATCAAATTAAATATAAGCTGTCTATGTTCAATATTGCAAGGGTACATTGTGTGTTCTATAAATTGAGAATACTCAATAGAAAGAGATGGCTTTACATTTTCCAGGTCTAAAAATATGCAGTATGATTGGCTAGCTATAGATTTTTACTCATGGTTTACAGCCACGGGGGAATTATAACGCCATGGATCTATGGCATTGTGTCCTCAAATATATACAGCAACAGGACCTAAAAAGATCAAAGCTCAAGCTTTCTTTTGAAAAAGAGTCTGTTGTAAGAAAACAATTTTCTCCTTGTTATCACCATGGGATATATCCATGGACTTGGGCGGTCATATTGTCATTCAAATTCTTTAAAGTAGATTTTTCAGAGTGAAAGAATAATCAAATGTAAAGCATACTCCTGAGGATCATGTGGTGGTTTAGTTAACTCCCATGGCTACATTACCAAGTGGATACCCATGATCAGGGAAATAGACCCATTCCCATCTAAAATAAAATGTGTGTGGGGGCAATCTATTTGTCTTTCTTTTTTTTAATTAGTTATTTTCAACATCACTGGAATTTCTACAACTGTTAGACTAGTATCTCCAACAAAGAGATATAACACAAAGATACTTTATACAATGAGACTGACCTAGTCTGCTATTATTGTTAATGTACTTATTGCATACTTGAATTGGCATAATATTATTAATCTTGAATTGCAAATCATTGGCAAGTAAAATAAATAAACTAGAAAATTAGTGGTTGTGTATTCAAGTGAGTTGAAAGTGGATTCACCTGTGTTGGTTTAGACATTAAAATACTTACAATCTCCAACATTTCTGCTTATTCCTTTTTCAATTTGGTTAAAGCAAGAAATGTTGATAGTCAAGAAATTCAAACTTTTGAAAACAATCTTGAAATTGAATATTGCTTAAAAACATTAGTGTGTCTATTTATTGGAAATTCCAGTACCCAGATATATCTAATAAATTACATGCTATTTATTTTATTATTCTGTTTTGAGCCACAACATAATTGATAATTACTAACAGTAATTTTGTCATATGACAATGTAAACTTTAGTGAAAATATTAGTAGGAATGATCTCCTCATCAAATATATGAGCACATAGCACATTCAAATTTAAGTAAACATAATTATAGTTCAAAATAAGAAATTGAACTGAAAAAATAGTGTTAACCTGTACCTAAACATGTAGGTTATACTAACTTCAAATTATATTTGAAATATTTAGCAAGTACTGAGCCATCCAATGTCTAAAGTGCTAGAGGAAATTCAGATGGAAATCATACCTGCTTATATTGAAAATTTGCCAAAATATGAGTTTGTTATGTGTAGCATCATTTATTTTGGGGTTAAGAGCAAGAACTTTCTAGAGTCAGAATGTACTCAAATCTGAGACTGGTCAGGATCAAAATTTTGATGGAAAATTAAAAAGTTAAAACATTTGGAAGTCCAATTGAATAGTGTCATTTAGATGAGATTATTGTGACTAATTTCAAATACTACCATTACGTATTTTATTGACTCATTAATTCACTCAAAACTACTCTCTATTATCTATTCACTATGCATGTACTAAGCTATCAAAAATATTTACCAACTTATGAAATAATAACTTGAAGTAAACTTGATTTTAATTATTTTATGAGTGGTTTATTATGTAATAGATTTTTTTTTCTACTAGAGATTGAACCTAGGAGCATTCTACCTCCAAACTCTACCTTAGTCCTCTTTATTTTTTATTTTGAAATAATGTCTAACTCTGCTGAGGTTGGCCTCAAACCTGCAATCCTCCTTTCTTAGCCTTCAAATTTCTGGGATTACAGGTGTGTTCACTATGCCCAGGTCAATTTTTACTTTATGGAATATTCCTATTTTTCCTCCCTAAAGTTTAAGGTCAGGAACCTGAAGTAACTAAAGTTAATCTTCTATTATAAAAAAGAATTTAAAATGATATGACCACTTATCATAAAGAGATAGACATGGGAAATTTTGCTTCAGAAACTCTTCCTCTGTATTATATCCAGAAATTTTGAAGAAAGCATGCTAATTTTTCTTTAACAAAAATTGTGAAATCTAACTCAGCCTTTCCAAAAATATATTTTTGCAGAACTTTAAACCAAAGAATATCACTCAAAATATATCTTTTGTAGCCAAATAATAATGTGACATTCTATACATGTATGCTATTTGAATTTTTATTATTCCAATTAGAATGCAAATAATTTTTTCCATATTCTTAAAAATACTGTCATTAGTGCATTGTAGTCTCACTACATAATGCAGTTTATAGTGATGGCGACATACAAGCACACAGCACTTGGTGACTTTTCCCAACTCCCTCTCGTCTCCCCATACTTGATACCCCAATTGGTATTAGTATTCTCACATATGTACCTATGTCAATGGAAGTGTTTCCTTCATTAATTCTCCCTCTCCCTCCCACTCTCCCTTAGACCACTCCCTCACTCTACTGGGGTTTCTCCTTCATTATCAAAAGTCCCTTTTGTGTCCCATTATGTCCTAGCTTCTGCATATGAGAGAAAACATGACACGTTTTCTGTGACTGGCTAAGCTCACTTATCAGTGTTCTGTAGATCCATCCATTTTCCTGCAAATGACATAATTTTGTCTCATTTCTGAGTAGAATTCCATTGTGGGAATAGCCCAGTAATTTTGTAATCTATTCATCTCTTGGGCACCTTAGTTGGTTTCATGGTTTGGCTGTGGTGAATTGTGCTGCTATAAAAATGTATATGCTTGTATTACTATGATATTCTGATTTCATTCACTTTGGAAAGATACCCAGGAGTGGTATGATGAGTTATATGGAGGATCTATTCCCAGTTTTCTGAGGAATCTTCACACTGATCTCCATAGTGGCTGCATTAACTTGCAATCTCACCAACAGTGTAGAAGAGTTCCTATTTCTCTACATCCTCACCAGCATATATTTTTGTTTGATTTTTTGGTGATTGTCATACTAATTGAGCTTAGAAGTAATCTCAGTGAAGTTTTGATTTGCATCTCCCTGATTACTAATGATGTTGAACATTTTATCTTATATTTATTGGCCATTTGTATTTCTTCTTTGTCAAATATCTATTTAGTTCAATTGTGCATTTTTTGACTGGGCTATTTGTTTTTATTCATGTTACATCTTTAAGTACCTTGTATATTCAAGAAGAGCTTTCTGATTTTGTTTAAAACAATTTTGCCCTTATAAACCAATGATACCTTGATGTAGCAAACACATTGGTATTTGTAGGGCTTCTTTCTGTTGAATGGTAGCATCTCTTTTGTCTTTGTTATAGATGACATATGTTATATATGATAGAAAGTAATTTTTTCTTGACAAGTAGCTGTGTGTGTATATGTGTGTGTGTGTGTGTGTGTGTTTGTGTGTTATGTGTGTGTGTACTCTCACATGCATGCTGATTCTGGGGATTGAAACTAAGTCTTAAATATGCAAGGCAACTGGTCTGCCTCTGAGCTACATCCCCAGTCCTATAAGTAACTCTTTCTGTCTGGATTATTACTTTTTTATTATATTGGTTCAATATAAAACTACGTAACAGTGGGTTTTATTGTGACATATTCACACAGGCACTTAACTGACTTTAGGATTTATGAAAGTGATCAGAATTTGGGATAAAATGAATTTAATTCCAGGCTAAACTTTGCTTGTGTGTAATAGCAAAGACATTTAATTATCTTAATGATATCCATTCCTATTTGTTATAGCCTCATGTGATCCAACTTGTACACTAACTTATTCAAAAAGCTCACTTTTTATTCCCATCTTGTTATTTATGTTTCCTTTAGTATGACCTTTCATGATACAGTCATTCATTCATTTCTTTTGTGCTTTAACTTTTTTATTCTACTGATCTTCCAGAACACTAATTTGGCTTTCATCAGAATTTATGCCTCCTTCAATTTACCTAATACATTTTTAAAATAGAAAATGAGGTTGTTGTTGTATGTGTGTGTGTGTGTGTGTGTGTGTGTGTGTGTATGTGACAATCATCTTTTTATGCTTTAGTTCACTTTATTTTCCTCAGATCATTCATTCTGTTGATGTAGATTTTTCTTGTTTTTAGTCTAGCATTTAGTTCTTCATTTGCTGGTGTGCCAGAAACATCAACAAGTAATAGACATTTTAATTTGAACTCATATGTCCATCCTAAGCTATTCAACATAATAAAAAAAAAACCAGCTAAAAACACCATTGCAATAGTTTTTGAGGGAGTTTCCCTGTAACTATCACTATTCCAATTCCTCATATCTCACTCTACATCCTTACAGCTTCTTTGTCATTTTATGGAAGAACGGGGATATTAAGGTCTAAAAGTTTGTAGCCTACCAAAATGATAGGTTAGAATCTTCACTTCCAAGGTGATGGTATTAGAATTTGGGGCCTCTGGAAGGCAAATGGGATTAATGCTCTTATAAAGAAGGACCCCACAGAGACCTTTTACCCATTTGACTGTGGGAGGGCATAGCAAACATGTGTCATCTATGAGGTAAGAAGACACCAAATGTATTACTGGCTTCATCCCCATCTTATAGCCTCCAAACCTTTGAGAAATAAACTTTTATACTTTATAAGACACCCTGTCTACAGTATTTTGCTATACCAGCCCAAATCAACTAAGATAAAAGAGCATTGGGAACTATCACATGGACTGATGTCAAACTTCTCCCCCTAAGTCCAGATTACTAATAGTCAGACTCTTCTCACAATGCACTGCACTTTGCTAGAACTTCAAAAAAGCATATGGCTGCTTCTCCACAACACCACCAGCATTTATTATTGTTTGTGTTTTTAATGATTCCTATTCTAATTGAGATTAGGTGACATTGCAGGCTAGTTTTGATTTGCATATTTCTGATTGCTAATGATGAACATTTTTTTTTCATTTATCTATTGGCCATTTGTATTTCTTATTTTTATGAAGTGACTATTTCACTTGCCCATTTTTTATTGAGTTATTTTCTGGGGTTTTTTTGGGGGGGAGTGAGTTTTTTTCAGTTCTTTCTATGTTCTAGAAATTAGTCCTCTGTCGGAGAATAGCTGGGATTCTTGATAGTTTTCTTTGCTGCACAGAAGCTCTTTACGCTTAATGCAATCCATGTATTAATTCCATTTTAATTTTTAATTTTTGGTGCCTTTAGGTCTTATTGAGAAAAAAAAATTAACCATGCTTATATGTTGGAGTATTGGTGGGATTGCAAATTAGAAAAAACACTTTTGAAAACAGTGTGGAGGGTCCTCAGAAGAAATAGGAGTGAACCTACCATAAGACCCAGCTATGCCACCCCTGGGTTTCTACCCAAAATAATTGGATCCAGACTACCATAGTAATGCATGCATATCTATGTTTATAGCAGCACAATTCATAATTGCCAAACTATGGAACCAGCTAAGATGTCCATCAATAGATGAATGCATTTCAAAATAATGATGTATACACACAAAGGGCTTATACTCAGCTAAAAAGAACAACATTATGTCATTTGAATGGAAATGAATGAAACTGAAGAATATTTTACTAAGTGAGATTAGTCAGTCACAAAAAGAGAAAGGTCAAATGCTTTCTTTCAGATGTGGAAGCTAGAGAGAAATTAGGACACAGGAGGGACTCCAGACAAAGGACGAGAAAACTTAGTGAAGTGAGGGAGGAAGGGTTTCTATGGAAAGGAGGTGAGAAAATGAGGAAGACTTGAAGAGGGAAACACTTTAATGGATAAGGTGTGCACACACATTTATCAATACCAGTCACCATGGCATGCATAAGAAGGTGGGGTGGAAAAGAAGGGGTGGGGACTGGGAGAGGGCACAACAAATGGTGCGTGCATGTAATGCTCTATCACCCTGAGCTTCATGACGATGTATGATTATAGTGCACCAATAAAAATATTAAATGACAATGTTACATGATTGATTAATGGGGCAAAAAATATTTTAGAAAACATCTACCAAATGAAATCAGTTAAATCAATCACTGGCACTCAGAGATTTAAAAAAAAATAAAATTGTGTAATTTACGTTACCACCTTTGTCTCAAACAGTACACTTACTTATTCACTTATTTATATATTACATCAACTATTGAGCGCCTATTATATGACAAGCATAATAGTTGACATAGAAATGTGATGATCAGAAACAGATGCTAAATTGCCCTCATAGAACTTGAAGTTTGATGCAAGAAGCAATTTTACTTTTTAAAAATGAGGTTAGAAAGAAAAAGGAAAAAAAGCAGCAACAGAATTCAAATCAATGTAAACATGAACTGTGATATACCATGAGGCAGTGTACACCAAACTGTGGAGATGTGAAATGGGCAGGGACTAGCTGGCCAGAGATCTGGGCTAAATATTTATGAAGTGATCTTTAGATAAATTAAATAGAGTGTGAGTTTCTTGGGCAAAGATAAGAGAAACAAGCACTGTGGAATTATAGTTTTAGTGAGAAAGTAAGGGGGGACTTGATGCAAATTACTTTGGAGGGTTTAGTACAGGCATAATTCTGAGATACTGTAGGTTCATGTCTAGATCATTTCAAGGAAGCATATATGGCGGTAAAGAGAGTCACAAGACTTATTTTGATGTCCCAATGCATTGAAAAATTATAGTCACACTGTGCTATAGTTTACTAGGTGTGTAATAACATCAGTCTTAAAATATATATCATAACTAAAAATAGTTTTATGCTTAAAACTGTTACCAATCATCTGAGCTTTCAGCAAATCATAATCTTTTGCTTGAGATAGTCTTGTCTTCTTGTTAGTGGCTGTTCAAAGGTCATTGTGGTGGGTGATAAAGCCTGGGGAGGCTATGGAAAATTTGTAAAATAAGACAGTAAGGAGCTTTGCCACTTTAACTGAATATTTTTTTCACAAAAGATTTCTTCATAGCATATGATGTTGTTAGGTAGAACTTCGACCAAAATGCCAGTGAACCCCCTCAAATCCTGCTGCTGTTTTAGCAAACAAATTTATGTAATATTCTAAACTTTCCCTTGTCATTTCAACAATGTTGACAACCTCATCACTAGAATTAGATTCCATCTCAAGAAACCACTTTCTTTGCTCATCAACAAAAAGCAACTCACCATCCATTAAAGTATTATCATGAGATTGCTGCATTTCTCTCACGTCCTCAGACTCAACTTCTAGTTCTAGTTCTCTTACTATTTTCACAATCTCTTTAATTACTTCCTTCACTGACGTCTTGAACCACTCAAAGCCATCCATGAGAATTGGAGTCATCTTATTCCAAACTCCAATTACTGTTGATATTTTGACCTCCTCCCATGAATCATGAATGCTCTTAATGACATCTAAAATGATTAATCCTTTCCAGGAGTTTTTCAATTTTCTTTGCACGGGTCCATCAAAGGGGACACCCTCAATGGCAGTTTTAGCCTTACAAAATGTATTTCCTTAACAATAAGACTTGAAAGTTGAAATGACTTCTTCATTCATGGGCTGCAGAATAGATGTTGTGCTAGTAAGTTAAATGATGATATTAATCTTGTGAATTTTTCCATCAGAGCTCTAAGATGACCAGGTGCATTGTTAGGGAGCAGTAATATGTTGAAAGGAATCCTTTGATTTTCTCAGCATTAAATCTCAACAGTTGGCTTACAATATTCAGTAAACTATGTTGCAAAAAAATGTGATGTCATCTGGGCTTTTGTTCATAGTTATAAAGCATGGTCAAAGTAGATTTAGTATAATCCTTAGGGACTCTAGGATTTTCAGAGTGCTAAATGAGCACTGGCTCCAGATTAAAGTCACCAGCTACACTAGCCCCTAATGGAACAGTCGGGGTGTGCTTTGAAGCTTTGAAGCCAGGCATAGACTTCTAGTCATGAAAATCCTAGCTGACATTTCCTCTTAGTGTAAAACTATTTCACCTTTTCACCTGCATTGAATACCCATGGTTTAATGCAGCCACCTTCATAAATCACTTAAGCTAGATGTGGGGAAGTTGTGGCTTCTACATCGACAGTTGCTGTTTCAAACTCAACTTTTATGCTATGGGAGCTGCTTCTTTATTTTGTTGTTTTTGGAACAGAGAATTGAAGCCAGGGGACTTCTACCACTGAACTACACCCCACTATATTTTATTTTTTAAAAATTTGAAGCAGCATCTCACTAAGTTAGTGCACATTAGCCTCAAACTGGAGATCCTTCTATTTTAATCTCCCAAGTGCTGGGATCACAGGTATGCACCATCCTACCCAAGTGAGAGGGCCTCTTTTTAAAAGAAAAAAACTCATGAACCAACTTCTGCTGGGTTCAAATTTTTCTTATGTAGTTTCATCACCTCTCTCAGCCTGCATAGAATTGAAGAAATTAGAATGTTGCTCCAGTTCATGTGTGGTCTAAGTGAACATTTCAGCTAGTTTAAATTTTTTTTTTAATCCACAGTAAAGCTATCTTCAAGTCATAAATAAGTATGTCTCAGTTTCTTGTCATTCATGTGTTCATTGAGTAGAACTACTAATTCTCATCAATAAATGTTACCTTATTTTCACAACCTAGCTCATGAATTGGTGGAAAATTTCAACCTCTCCAGGTTTTCGACATGCCTTCCTCACTAAGCTTAATCCTTCCTAACTTTTTACTTAAAATAAGAGGTGCTCAACTGTTTCTTTCAGTTGAATATTTAGATGCCATTGAAAAATTATTCACTGGTCTAAACTGATGTGTCTTGGGAAATAAAAAGGCCCAAAGAAAGCAAAAGAAATGGGCAATAGTCCATTAGTAGAGCAGAACACGGGTTGCATTTTTCAACTAAGTCTTTACGGTTCAGGTTTGTGACACCCCAAAATAATGACAATAGTAGCCTCAGATATCACTGACCATAGATAATCATATGAGATAAATAATATTGAGAAAATATTTGAAATTGAAAGTATTTGAAATATTGCAAAAAATTCCAAAATGTGACACAGAGATGAATTGATAACATAGCATTGGGGAAAAAACTGGTACCATTAGATACGCTTGACACAGGGTTGACACAAACCACCAATATGTAAACTACACAATACACATAAAGTGCTAGGCCATGAGAGCCTTCTTCATGTCAAAATAAAGTTTTGGTTCATATCTTTAGAATAGTGAGAGTTACTGTAATATTGTAATGTTGTGGGTTCTATATCGATAGTTGCTGCTTTACCTTCAGATTTCACTCAGGGAGTGAAATAACATTACTCTCTTTTATTTATTTGTTTGTTTGCTTATTTATTTATTCATTTATTCATTTATTTATTTATTTATTTTGTGGTACTGGGGATTGAACTCAGGGGCATTCTACCTCTGAGCTACACCCCAGCCCTATTTTTTTTATTCTTTATTTTGAAACAGGGTCTCTCTAAGTTGCGGAGTGCCTCACTAGGTAGCTGAGGCTGGCCACGAACCCGGATCCTCCGGTCTCAGCCTCCCAAATGCTGGGATTACAAGCATGCGCCACCATGCCTGGCCCACTACTCTCTTTAAAAAAAAAAAAAAAATCTGTGTCTGCCATGTAAATGATGGATTTGAGTGGTAGGGAAATTTTAACTGCCATTTTGGAGTCTGCTGCACTCTTCAAAGTGGAAAGCTTTAATGACAGAAGGAATGCACTATTGGGAATATGGAAGTATGGATCAATTTGTGAAATAATAAAGTGATATTGACACAAACGATTGATAGAGTTGGAAAAAGAAAACGTCACTATTTTTTTTTCTGTATTTTTTTTAGTGGATGGAAGCTTTCTAAAACCATGCCTAGAAAATATAGTTATATTTTCTGTGGTAAACATGGTAAGTTTAAAATATATGAAAGAAAAGTCTGAAATAAAAAAGAGAACTAGGTAGGAGATAAACATTAGGTTAATTATACCTGTATTTGCAGAATGTAAGCCATTGATAAAAATGAGGGCCAAGTTTGAATGATAAGAGACATTTTGATTTCACTAAATAGAAAAAATAAAACAACAAAAAGAAGAAAAGATTAATGGGAGAATACTAAGTGCATTGTGTGTCAATAACACCCAAGAAAGAGAGTTTTAAGAAGAAGAAATTGAAGTTACTTATATGGATTAGAAGTAGATGAGTGGTTGACTGGAGAAAGGACAAAAGTTGAAGATAGATGTCAGAGAGAAAAGAAACTTTCTTTTGTAAAATGTATTGGTGGTTGTAATCATACATCTTTATGAGGTACAGGATGGTAGAGGCATACATGCACACAGCACTCATTTAGTCCTTCTCCAATTCCCACCCCATTCCCTCCCCGCTCCCTCCTTCTCCTGTTTGGCTAAGTGACTGACTGACTTCGATATGTTTGTAAATATACATCATGTGCTTTGTTAGGGTGTTTCCCTCTTTCCTCCTCACCTTCTTTACTCATCTAAGGCTTCTTCTTCTTTGTCTGGAATCCCTCCTATGTTCTGTTCTCTCCCTAGTTTCCACATTTAGCAAGAATGTTTGACTTTCATTTTTTGTGACTGACTGATCTCATTTAGCATAATGTTCTCCAGTTCCACCCATTTCCCTGAAAATGACATAATTTTGTTCTTCATTATGGCTGAGTAAAATTCCATTGTGAACATATCCCATAGTTTTTTAATTCATTCATCTGTTGATGGACATCTTGGCTGGCTCCATAGGTTAGCAATTGTGAATTGTGCAGCTATAAACATAGATGCACATGCTTTAGTCTGGTAGTTTGGTTTTCATTCTTTTGGGTACATACCCAGAAGTGGTATTGCTGGATCATATGGTAGGTTCATTCTCACTCTTCTGAGGATCCTCCATACTGTTTTACAAAGTGCTTGCACTAATTTGCAGTTCTACCAGCAATATATTAGAATTCCAACTACACTGTCACCAGCACTTGTTGTTTGTGTTTTAAATGATAGCCATTCAAATTGTGGTTAGGTAAAATCTTAGGATCATTGTGATTTTCATTTCTCTAATTGTAATGATGCTGATAATTTTTTCATATATTTATTGGCCAATTACATTTCTTCTTTTGTGAAGTATCTATTTAGTTCACTTGCTCATTTTTATTGGGCTATTTTTTTCTTAGCAGTGAGTTTTTTGTTGTTGTTGTTGTTGTCTTGTTTTGTTTTTAGCTCTCTGTCTATTCTAGATATTATTCCTATGTCACAAGAGTACCTGGCAAAAATATTCATCCATTTTGTTGGCTCTTTTCTGAGGTTCTTGATAGTTTCTTTGGTGTACAGAAACTCTTCAGTTTAATGCAATCCCACATATTGATCCTCCTTTGAATTTTTCGTGCCTTTGAGGTCTTTTTGAGAAAGTTTTACCTGTGCCTATGTGTTGAAGAGCTGGACTTATGCCCTCTTCAAGTAGCTGAAAGGTCTCTGGTCCAATTATCAGGTCTTTGATCCATGTTGAATTAACTCTTGTGCAGGATGAGAAAGTAGGGTTTATTTCCATTTTTCTGCATATGGTTAACAAATTTTGCCAATACCACTAACAATATCCTAGAGAAAAATAAAATACTTAGGAATAAACCTAACCAAGGAGATAAAAGATCTCTACAAGGGAAATTATAAAACATTGAAAAAGGAAATAAAAGAAGACCTCAGAAGATGGAAAGACCTTCCATGCTCTTGGATAGGCAGAATAAATACCACCAAAATGACCATTTTTCCAAAATTAATCTACAGATTCAGTGCAATACACATTAAATTAACAAGATCATTCTTCACAGACATAGAAAAATAAGTCCTTAAATTCATTTGGAACAATAAAAAAAACCCAAATAGCCAAAGTAGTTCTTAGCAACAAGAACCATGCAGGAGGCATCACAATACCTGACTATGAACTATACTACAAAGCCACAGTAATAAAAACAGCATGATATAGCACAAAAACAGACACATGGACTAATGGAGCAGAATAGAGAAATCAGAAACAAACCCACACACTTACAGTCAATTGATTTTTAATAAAGAGGCCAAAAGAAACCTTATATGCAGTATGGTTATGTTTATGATTTTGATTGCAATGAGAGTTTCATGATTGTATGCATAATCAAAACTTATCAAGTGGTGTACACATTGTGCAATATTTAGTAAGTCAGTTACAGAGCTTAATAAAATAATTAAAAAGCTCTTAGGGACAAGTAACAAGAATGCAAAAACAAAAATGGATTTAGTTATATGGAAGCTAGCATTATTTATTGAAATAATGAAGCTGGAACCTATTTTGGGGAAGGCTACTCTGCTCAGGACAATTGAGATAATGATGAGAGTAAACTTAGAAATTCAGTGACAGCATATGGCCATCTGAACATGATCTGAAATCCTTCCCACATCAGTAAATTAGGACAGTGGTAGGTTTAACCTCATTTGTTTTTTCTCCCCAGGGATTATTGTCATTACTTCATTAATGTTGGCACTTCTTGATAGTTTGTCCATCTTTTGGTTGTACTATCTTTTTCCCCACAAGTTTGAGGTTTATCCTGGCCCTTGATAATCTCCTTTGTCTGAAAGCAAAAGTTCTTTATCTGTAATATTTGATGGACTATATCTGATGTCTCAAAAATTCAAAAAGTCAAGAGCTACATGAAGATTTTGTCTCGAATTACCATAGAGATGAAGTTGATATTAACTGTGACAGGTAAGATTCCTTAGTGATCCTTCTTCACAGGAAGTATTATTTCCTTCCCACAGTTTTCAAATCTGCCTGAAAATAAGAATTATTTACTGAGATTTCTGAAGAATGCCTGGGGTCATCTCAAAAACCACTGCAGAAGCTTTCTCATGTAGTGTCAACATACTGGTGTTAGAAAATATATTTCCATAATCTTTTTTCTGAATATTCTATAGAAAATATTCAGGAATATGTTACTGAATATTATATATACTATATATTATATGTACTAAATGTTAAGTATTCAGTAACATATCTATATATTTCAGTAATATAGAGATATCCATGTTTATAGCAGCACAAATTTTGTAACCAACAGTGGTGCCTATCAATAGATGAAAGGATTAAAATTATAGGACACACACACAATGGAATTCTACTCAGCAATAAAGAAGAACAAAATTATGTCCTTTGCAGAAAAGTGGATGGGCCTGGAGAACATTATGTTAAATGAGATTAGACAGTCACAGAAAGTGAAGTGCCTTCTTTCATATGCGAATGCTAGGGAGTAATGATGGATACCAGAGAGACTTCAGATGATGGAGGAGAAACTCTAGTGGAGCCAGGGAGGTGGTCTAGAGGTAAGGAGGGGAAGGGAGGATCATGAGAGGAATCACTTCCAATGACATTTTGTACCTATGTGAGAATAGCAATGACAGTATCAATATCCTGTATGGAGAAGAGAGGAGTGGAAAGGGAACCGAGAGAAAGCTTTCCAAGGGCTGTGTGCATGTATGTCACTCTAACTATGAACTACATGATGATGTGAGACCATAATGCACTAACAAAAGCATAAACATTTAAAAAGAAAATATATTTCCAAATTATTTTAAAGTTCAACCATGAAAATGCTGTTTCTCTCACTTTAATATGCTTATGAATCATGTAAGATCTTCCAAAATTTAAATTCTTATTTGGCTTGTTAGGATAATAAACTTAGTATTTCTAACAATGTCCCAGGAGATTCTTATGCTGCCTGACTGCATTTTGCATAGTGAGGTGCTACTATTCAAATTTGCGATAGATCTATATCACAGTGAAGGTTAATCCAATATATCATGCAAAGCATTTGTATTCATTCTCTATTAAAAGATGAAGCAAAGGACTCAATGGCTAATTAAATTTGGCAAACAGTGATTTAAACAAGATTAGAGAGTTTTCTTCACTGCAAGACTTTTCATTGCCAATGCGAAGTTGCTTCCTCCCAAACCCCATTTTTATGGAACATATTACAGGATTAGGGATTTTCAAAATCTACCGTCCTGTACAAATACATACAAAGGTTGAGCTATCTACAAATAATATTTGCTAATTACTTAAAAGCTTAAACTTTTACTGAAACATCTATTTAACTGCTTTGTTTTCAGTTTCCTAATCTGATTCATGATATGATAATCCAAATTTATTTACAAATCCCAATAGGTTTTACAAAGGATAAATTAATCATGCTTTTGGATTGTGAAGTGGTTATGTTGCACACACATATATGATTCTGCTGCAGGACTTGAAAGTACCTTAAAAATACTTGAAAAGTAAGTATTCTTTTTCTTTGTTCTATAGTAAATCCAGATACTTGGAAATTATTTCCCTTTATGTAATTTTGTTTCATATTTTAGTGACATATCCTCATTCATTAGCATTTTGGAAAATATATGGAATATGAAATACACATTCTTCTAAAAATCTTGTAAGATTCATAAATAGAAAAAATATAAATTTCCTTAAACCTTAAATAACTTTTATGTAGATGAGAATATTAGATTGACCACAAGAAAATTAATTACTTAAGAAACCAGTGACGAGCTAGACACAGTGTTGTATGCCTGTAATCCTGGCACTTAGGAGGCTGAGAGAGTAGAATTACTGATTCCAGGCCAGACTTAGCAACCTAGTGATACCCTGTATCAAAATTTACAGAAGGGGGGCTGGGAGTGTAATTCAGAGTTGGCATGCCCCTGGGTACCACAAGAAATAAAAAAATAAAAAAAACACTAGACATGCTAGGAACTACTATCCTATAGCTGAACAAAAGTGACATCAAATTATGATGGCTGATGATCAAATTTTGATAGCTGTTAGCTTCTCCTACATCATACATGACTTCAGACTCTTCTGTGATACACCATATATCATTGATGTTCAAGCTTCTCCAAGTGTACTTGTGACTCATAAAGAAACAGCTCTTAACATGCAGATATCCAGTTAAGGGGCATCGTTCAATGGGGGATAGCATGCTGGAGGGTGAAGAGGGTGAGGCAGGCAAGGTGTAACTGGATAACTGTAAAACAAAGAAACATAGAGTGTGCCAAGAACTAAAACTTTCTATATAATTTAAAGTTGACATCAATATGACTTTGCTATTATAACTTATTCATCACTATAATTTTACTACAAAGATAAATGTTCCAAATAAATCATTGCAATATCATTCTGAAAGACTCATCATCTCTTGGATAAGAAACATCAAGATTACTAGGTTTTATCTTTGGGCTGCATTCTTTTCCTCAAATCTTTGTCTTGCTGCTTTTACCAACTGTATACTAGTACATTGTGGTTCTTACCAGATTCTTATCGGGCTACCCCATTGAAAGATCCAATCTAAACAAAACTTCACAGTCACAAAAAATATATATCCAAATTTGACATCTCCCTTCTCCCAAAAAATATTAAGACGCTGTAGACTTGTGTTCACTTGTTGAGAAATATTGTGAACATTTTCATTTTTTTCTGTAAACTCAGAACTTTCTGGTATAGACATTTGACAGGCTTTTGTGGGAGACAATGTCTCATTATCTTTAAAAACACTCACTGCTCATATTCTAAGGTCATCTATCTGGAGCTATATGATTACCTTTTGAAGAGTGATAAAACCAAGAGTCATTTACCAGATTGTGAGAACTTGAGAGATTTTAACATTGTCTTTTCCCAAAGAAGATATATTTCCTTTCCAGGAAAAAAAAAAAGTAAGAGTTCTTTCTCACTCTCAAGATAGTGATATGCCAACACCGATAAAGGCTTCCAGTTTCCAAATCTGTGGCTCCTTTCCTATCGTATAGATCCCTGCCTTCCCTTCATCCCAACTGCATTCTCCATCTCACTGAAATCACCTTACACACAGAGAAAGGCAGAACATGAACAAATAATGCTAAGATATTCTATAAATGAAGAATTACTTTTCCTCTGATCCATAATCTTATATTTACTTTCAAAATGAAATAAGTTATAAATGTCTATTCTACTATCCTGATAATTAATAAAAACTTATCATTATGTTATTAATAGTTTATTTTGATGACATTTTATGGAATAATATTCAATAGTGTTGAATTTCCTAATGGCTTTATGGATTAAAAATGTCACCTCTTCACCCATTCTATGAGACTCAAAATACACACACACACACACACACACACACACACACATACACACACACACACTAGTGAAAATTCATAAAATGACAAACTCCTCCCCTGGTCACATATTTTCCCTATTACATTCCAACAACAACAAAATATGACATATATATGAGAGAGGGCTTACATATAACACATCATATAGTTTTCAAGCTTTTACAAGTTTACAAGTGCATTTGTGACTCACAAAGAAACAGGCTCTTATACTTTCTTTTCCAGGATCCTAATGTCTTACCCATCCTATATATTTCTTGTTCTACCAGATGCAGGTAACCAATAAAAGTCATATGGGTATCGACTGTTACAAATCACCTCCTAATGAATTAAATTTTCATTATTCCCTAAAGCTTCAATTAGAGCTCAGTGAAGGCACGTTGCTTAGCTAATCTTTGCTTTGCTAATCTAAAATACTTCTTATGACCCAATGTATCTCGCATGGCAAGTAAGAGATGCAAGGTAATTACATAGCCTTCACATTGCCAGTAAAATCATGACCAACATTTGTTTCAAAGGTTTTTTATATAGAACCATATGTTACTCTACTATTTCTACCTTGGCCAGAAATCTCCCAACAGCCTCACACTTTTAATATCAGTACTTCTCAAGCAATAGTGTATACAAATAATTTGGTAGCCCAGCTGAATGAATTTATCTTGACAAGGCTGTACCCATATTGAATTTTTAACACCATGCTTGTCCCAGATTAACCCAGTTTTTTTAATAGTTTCCAACCATATTATAAATACAAAAACAAATTAGTGTTATGTGGTATTTTACAGCTGGACCCTGGCACCAGAAATGTGGTTGACCACCTGACATTAGCTTAAGATAAACCAGGTACATTTTGGCTTGATAAAGTCTCTTTTGTCCTAACTAATATATATTTCCTTCCTTCTGAGCCAAATTGTTTAGATCCAATTGATCATGCTGTTGCCCGGAACTTGTCTCAAATAGTAAGACCCAGAGTAAGTAACATCCCTGTAGAATACAGTCTTGAATCTATCTGCCTCTTTCTTGGTCTCATGGGACATTGGGGTTGGTTTTCATACACTTGGACTGGAGTGTTCCAGAAAAATGTCACACTCACTGAAGATTCTGATTAAATCTTGGTAGGGCTTTAATGTCTGAATCTCCAACACATTTCCTCATGATGATTTCATTGATGATCTCAAGTCTATACACTAAGAAGTAAGACACTAGAGAAAAGTGGAGCTCCAGCAGACCTTGCAAATTTTGATGAAATATAGGACATGATTTTTTTTTTTTTTTGAGATGAAACCAAGGGCATTCTAACTCTGAGCTACACTTACAATCCATTTTTTTTTCCAAAAGGGTCTCACTAAGTCATAAAGACCTCACTAAGTTGTTGAGATTGGCCATGAACCTGTGATCCTCCTGTTTCAGTCTCCCAAGAACTGGGACTATCAGCATGAGCTACCATGTGCAGCTAAGAAGCAACTTTTAGAAGAACATTCTAACATAAAACAATTATTGGTAAAGATATAGAGTATGCCTCACTCCATAAAAACCTGTGATTGCATCTCAAAAGCAAATTGGTGACAACCCTGTGTTGATACTTTTCCTTTTCTCTTCCTCTCTATTTCCTTCCTCCTTTTCCTCCCATTGTGTCTATTTGTTCATTTATTTACTTTTACTTTTTTGTTTTATTGAAGATTGAACGCAGGGGTATTCGGCCTGAGCTACACACCCAGTCTTATTTTATTTTTTATTTGGAAAGAGGGTCTCACTATTTTGCAGAGGGCCTTGCTAAGTTTCTGAGCCTGACCATGAACCACTGATTCTCCTATCTCAGCATCCAAAGTAGTAGGTATACAGGTGTGCACCATCATGCCTGGCTCTATTGTGCCTAAATATCTATTTTTATTTATGGGTGATTCTTATCCCCTTTTATCCTTTCCATACAATATGTAAGAAATATATTTTTTATATTTTTGCTTATCACTTTCATTGTTAAATCAGTGAATAACTCTTCCACATTCAAAACATTAGAAAGGAAAAGGTTATAAATATTAAATGAGCACTTTTGAGGAAGGGTCTTTGCAAAAGTTCTAGCATTGTGGGCTGTGAGACAAAGCCTTCTCTCCATATTCAGTTTCTCAAGAACAATTTAAGCAATTCTCTGATGAATTTTTTTCATTGTTATATATTGACATTATTTATTATCTTTTATACACATGAACAATTAGTTTATAAATATATTATATTAGCTGTATTGAAAGTATTTTAAATTTTTTTATAAAATAAAAATTAAGATTTATTTATTTTCTGATATTTTCATTCCTTTATGTTTCTTCATTTATTTTGAATATTTTGTATATATATAGGGAATGGGTTAAAATATAACATGCTTTCCAAAAATGAATTATTTTCTTTGGAAAGCATAAATACATTCTAGTACTACACTTATTTTTTTTCCAGCACAGGCAGGAAAATGACAAATAGGGGAAGTTTATGATATGAAAACTAGTGGTTTTATAGTGATAAAAGATAAATTTCTTTTTCATCTTTGTTTTTAATTATGAAGAAAAGTGAAGGATGATTGGAAACAAAATAAGGTATGGGGATTGAAATAATAGCAGTAGAAAAAAAATTTACCCTAAAAAGTTTAAAAACTAAGAGGAATTCTCATAGAAACATAATCTAATTTTATAACACTAAAAGTGGTCAGATAAGAAATTCCAGATAAATAATTGATAGGAAATTAATGCATACCTTAATTTAAGTGTTATTGTTCATTATTTTTTTCTCTATTAATTATTTTTTCTTGAAAAATATTCAAACTGAAAGCACACATTTTAACAGAGAGTTATGTGCTATCCATACCATGGGGGGGGGGGGGCTGTGTGCACTGGTTCACTGAGTTCACAATCCAAATTAATATTATTGTATGATGCTTCAGTGCACATGGTATACCTAAGTAGCAAATGAACTCTGTCAGGCACCTGAGTATCATTCATTGTACCGAAGAGATAGCAGGAATAGAACCCCAGTGCTCTGGAAGAAGATGTATGCCTCTCACGAGTAGGCACTAGAAGCTAATTTTCTCACAGTAGAACTGGATGATGATTATGGCAATTTTGCTTTTATTTCTTTTCATTAAATTTGCATGATCACAAAACCACCATTTCTATGCTTGGGAAAAAAAAAGCAAAGACAACATCTGAATTTAAAAATGAAAGCAGCATACATGCACACCAAGAAAGGGTCACACTAAATGCATCCTTGAGCTTTAAACTTAGTGTTCATTTATTTTCCTTTCAATGTTAGAAGACTTTGTAAGATAAATTAAACTTACATGTATAGAATTCTCATTCTTGGGCTGTCCAAGTTAAAAAAAAAAAGAGTTGAGAGACTATCACTCGTTGAAATAAGAAATATAGCAGACAAAAACAGAGTGTAATAAGGAAGAAATGTGTCCTTCTTGGTTTGAAGATAGAGAAGTAGCATGGTGAAGAGGTTTCCTTAAGGAGTAGCTCTCAACTGATAGCTAGAGAGGAAATAATACTTTAGCCATTCAAATACTAAGAACTACATTCTATTAACAACTCAGTTGAGTTTGGAAGTGGGTCCTTTCCCAAGGCCTCCAGTTAAAAGTGCAGGTTGACTGAAACTTTCTCAATTTTAGCCTTGTAAAATATAGCTAAGAGAGATTTTAAAGCTAAGTGTGATGGCATATGTGTGCATGTAATCCCAGCACTTGTGGGATGGAAGTAGAAAGATCACAGGTTTGAGGCCAACCTCAGCAACTCAGCAAGTACCCCAGCAATTTAGCAAGATCCTGTTTCAAATTAAGAAGAAGAAGAAGAACAAGAAGAAGAAGGAGGAGGAGGAGGAGGAGGAGGAGGAGGAGGAGGAGGAGGAGGAGGACTGACAGTGTAGTTCAGACAGAGGTAGAATGTCCCTGTGCTCAATCTCCAGTACAAAAAAGAGGGATTTTAAAATGGTCAAATAGAGTTACACAGAACATACTTTCTACCCCACAGAAAAGAACAAGAAATAGGTATATAGCTTAATTTTAAAGTGAGCGATTATGGGAATCAGAAAGTAAGAAATACGAGCTTCATGAGAGTTGGAAATTTGAGATGACAATGTAGAAAGAGACATAAACTGCACTATCAACAGGCATCCCAGCTCCCAGCCAGGAAAGAAGGAAATTCCTCTTTGTAGGAGTGATAGTAAACAGGTGAATCCCAGCAAATTCTATTAGCACAGATAATGGTAAGCCTCCTCCTGAACAGTTTCACAGTGATCACGGGCTTGCAAAACATGGAAGTAACCTGTGGTCTACACAGTAGCTTTGCTTTGGAGAAAGATTTTTACATTTTCTCACCAGGAAAGCTTGGAGCCCAGGCTGCTATAGCTAGGTGCAGAGGAAAAGGTGTAACAAGGATGTTAGCAGAAACAAACTAAGTAGTAAAAAGCAAAAGAAAATATCAATGTCACAAAGAACTGATTTGTATTAAAAGATAGATGAAAACAAGTCTTTACCTAGATAAACTAAAAAAAAAAAAAAACTAGCTGAGTCAACAACAACAAAAGATGACTGAGGTGCTGCCTACAGGATGCTCAGTTCACCAATAGAGACACACACGGATTGAAAATGGAGGATGAGGAAATATTCCACACAGATGGAAACCAAAAGCTATCAGGAGTAGCTGTTAAATTCAACAACATAAACTTAAAGACAAAAACTGTAAAAGAGACAAAGAAGGTCACTATATAATGATCAAGGGATCCATTCAACACAAAGATATAAAAATTATAAATAAAAGTGTATCTATTGCCAAAGCACCCAATTTTACAAGATAAGCACTATTGAATCTAGTGATAGATATAGAATTTAGTATAATAAGAGCAGCTGATTTTAATACTCTTTTTCATCAATAGGCAAATTATCCAGACAAAATAAAGAGACCAAAAAAATCATAATTAAACTATACTACAGATCAAATGCACTTACCTGTCATTTACCAAACATTTCATCCAACAGCTGGTGAATATGCTATATTTTCTACATTGAGTGAAAATATTTTCTAGAACAGGCCACAAAACAAAAGTCTCGACAATATAAAAATGATTAAAATAAAGCCATGTATTTTTAACAGACAAAAATGGAACAAGACTAGAAATTAACAGCAAAAGAAGCTTTAGAAACTATACAAATTCATGGGAAATTAAAAGCATGCTAAAGAATAAACAATGAGTTATTGAAAAAAAAATAAAGGACATTTTTAAAAATCTTGAAAAAATGAAAACAGAAACACAATCTACAAAACTTATTAGATGTACAAATGCAATATTGACAGAAACTTACTGCAATGAATGCCTACATAAAGAGTAGAAAGATTTCAAGTAAAACGTCTATTGATATATCTCAAAGATCTAGAAGAGTAAGGGCAAAAAAAAAAAAAACCTACAAAAGTAGCAGAGGAAAAGGTATAACAAGGATATTAGCAGAAACTAAGTAGTAAAAAGCAAAAGAAAATATCAATGTCACAAAGAGCTGATTTGTATTAAAAGATAGATGAAAACAAGTCTTTACCTAGATAAACTAAAAAAAAAAAAAGAGAGAGAGCAATCCAATTGAAGATCAGAAAAAAAGACCTTGTAACTGATATCACAGAAACACAGAAGATGATTATAGACTGATGAAAAACTACAGCAATGAAATTAGAAAATATGGAAAAACAGATAAATTTATGGACATGTGTAATCTACCAAAATTGAACCATGAAAACATAGAAAAAATAATCAAACCAATGATAAGTAGTAAAATTGAATCAGTATTGAAAGTGTCTCTCAAGAAGAGTCCAGGACTTTTTTTTTTTTTTTTTGTCAGATTCATTGCTGAATTCTATCAGAGTATTAAAGAAGAATAAATGCCAATTCTTTACATATTATTTGAAAAATTGAAAGGGAGGAAACCCTTCCAAACTCATTCTTCAAGGCCAGCATTACCTTGATTCTGAAACTAGAGAAGAATGCAACAAAAACAACAAAAGAAAACAATATACCAATATCCCTGATAAACATATATGCAAACATTTTCAGTGAAATACTAGCAAATTAAAATCAACAGTACATCTAGAAGATAATTCACAATGATTGATTTAGGGTTATCCCAAGGATTTCAGGATGGTTCAATATACAAAATCAATAATAATACCTTATATAAAAGGTTAAAGATGAAAATTCACATGATCATCTCAGTACACGCAGAAATAGCATTTGGTAAAATTTAACATGCATCGGTAATAGAATCTGGACAAATTTGGTATAGAAAATCATATCTAACCAGTATTATTGCTCTATGTAACAAATTGACAGCTATCATCACATTCCACAAGGAAAAGCTACAAAGATTTCTACTAAGATCTTGAACAAGGTATGGATATCCACTCTCACTATTCTTATTCAATATACTACAGGAAGATTTACCCAGAGTAACTGGACAAGAAGGAAGAAATTAAGTCAAAAAAATAGGAATGAAAGAAGTCAAATTATCTCTTTTTGCAGAGGATATAATTTCTGATATAGAAAGCCTTTGATACAAAATAAATTTTAAAAAATCAATAGCATTTTTATATACCAATGAGAATTAAAAAAACAAACTCATTTACAATAGCTGAAGAAAAATAAAATATCTCAGAAACTTAACCAAGTCTAGACCTCTCCAATGAGAATTATATTACTGATGAAAGAAATTGAAACACACACACACACACACATACACACAAAGACCTCCTATTTTCATAGTTTTTAAAATTTTAAATTGTTAAAATATCCTCATTACCAAAGTGATATACAGGTTAAATGCAATTCTCTTCTCAATATCAATAAATTACTTGGAACTATAAAATATTAAAGTTAAAATATCTAAAATTCACATGGAATGTAGTATATATAAACAATGGAATATTATTCAGTATAAAGAAGAATGAAATTGTATCATCTTCAGTCAAATGGAGTCTGCAGTCATATAGAAAGTGAAATAAGCCAGAAACAGAAATACGATACTACATGTTCTCTCTATGGGAAAACTAAAAAGTATTGACTTGAATTTAGAATTGTAATCTCCACAGGTTGAACAAGGTTAGGGGTGTGTAGATATACACTGTATACATGTGTTAAAATAGAATACTGACCCCTCACTAATCAAAAATAAATAAAATATTTTTAAATCTGTAGGAAATCTATTTAAGTTTGGTATTGATACAGGCCATATATAAAAATCCAAAGGTAAGCTCAGTTTAACCAAAATGAGTATTTGTCAGATCCTTCAAATAAAGATGTTTTATACCTGAAACTGAAATTTTGATATTAAGATGGTGTGTACAGTCTAACTACAAGCCTACATCTCATACTACTGGTCCACTGTTTTTCTTAAGTAAAGAATCTCCAATGATTGAGTTTTTTGTCATTCTTTTCTTGTATCCCATGGGAGTGGAGAGAGGTGCGCCCCACACAGTGAGAGCTACTGTTTTAATAATGTAATAAAATGTCCAGATAATTTTCCCTCAGGAAAGAAAGGATAGAACTCATATGCATGTCATAACTATTGATAGATAGGAACTCAGCTAGGTGTCTAGGTTATTTACATATGATTTCTTATTTCATTGTAAAAAATGGTTAGAAGGAAATATTATCCGCCGATTACCACCTTGGAAAGTGAAGCTTGTTTGTGGAGTTGAAATGATCACTGGAATGTCATTTGTATTTGTGTAAACATGTTATTCACATTTGGTTATGTTTACCTTTTTTTTATTACATCAACTATAGAGATAAAAAAATATTGGAAGCTACAAAAAAAGGAAGTATATGTGGCAAGAAGAAACAGTGAGAAGGAATAGATAAGAATCGTAAAATCTATGTTGTGTGAAAATCTGGTTAATATATTTTTATAAGGCATATGGGTACACAAAGTAATATTTCCTTTTTTATTTTTATTCTATTCATACATTGTAAGCATATATCTTTGTTAGGTACAAATTGATAACAATATATGTGCTCACAATTCTCATTTGACCCCTTCCCCAAATTCCCATCCCGCTCCCTCGCCCTCCCTCCCTCTCAAGTTCAGTTTAGTGAGTGACCTTGATATACATTAGTGTGTCCCGCCCTCTCCATCCAACCCCTTCGGTTAAATCAACTTCTTTGCTTTCGAGGGTCTCTCCTTTTTCATCTGGAGACCCTCTTATGCCCCATCTTCTCCCTAGCATCCGCATATTAGGGAGAACATATGCTTAAAAGAGATTTTTTTAAAAATTGACTGAGCAAAATTCACTAAAGACTACTTAATATAATTTGCCATTAGTTATAATAGCATATATCCCAGTAGTTAACATATGTTTCCTTGGAAAATAATTTCTTTTTTATTTGTGTAAATATTTTAGGAGGAGGATTTTGAAGATTGTAATAACACACTGTCATTAATTTTGTTTGTTTATATTTCTTGACTTCTGTTATCTTTTGTAAAATATTTAATACCACACTAATGTCTTATATTTGAATGTAAAAACCGATCCTTGGATATTCATATAACTGGTTCTTTAAAATTTGTATTCTGTGGATTTATTAAATGCTATAAAATAAAAGCACTTAGTAAGAAACACAGAGTTCTGAACACTTAATTTATTAGAACACTCTAAAGATATTTAATACTAGTAAGAGAAGTTTATGAAATGATAGTGACTATAGATACATTGTATCATTGTTCTAATAAATAATCCTTAATATCAACATACGTTATTACTTGGAATTCTCAGTAGCTAAATTTAGAGGAAACAAATTTTTGCTTCTGTTTTTTTCTTTCCTTCTTTGTGTGTGTGTGTGTGTGTGTGTGTGTGTGTGTGTGTGTGTGTGTGTAGTATTGGGAATTGAACCCATAGACATTTTACTTCTGAGCTACACCAGCCCTTTTATTATGATTTACCTTGAAAATGGATCTCAGTTATTGCACACTGGCCTTGAACTTGTGATTTTCCTGTCTCAGCCTTCCAAGTACTAGGATTACTGGTATGCACCACTCTCCTGGCTTAATCTTATTTTAATTTCTAATGAAAGAGAATACAAAGTATAATAATTTTAAAGTATACCTTTTAACTCTAATGTTTAACCATGATAATTAAATGCTGTTTTCCGACCATACTTAGTGTGTACTGAAGTAGAAATAGCAAGCTCCTTAGAAATGCCTGCCTTTAGGTGGCTGTTTTCTAACATTTTTATAATTTCAGTAAAAATCCATATCTACTCACCCATAAGAATGTCTTGCAAATCAATTCTAAACTCAAATGTTCTTTATCTTATTTACCAAAGCTTACTTAACAACAAAAAGAAATAATTGATACCAACAATAACAATAATATTTATTTCCTTGGCCCTTCCACCAATTAACTGGAAAAGGTTTAATTATTGAAACTAATTCCAGTTGATTAAAAAATCCATTTATTTATTTGTTTATGGCTTCCTTTGCTGAATGATTCAAGTAATCCATTTTTGGAACCAAAAGAAGAATGTATAAATTAGATACGCAATCTCATTGAATTTATGTATTGATTACCTTTGATTTTCTTTCCCATTTTTTAATTTTTTTCTATCTTCTCCTTGGCTGACCAAAATATGTCACATTTGTTTCAAAAATGAGTCTGAAATTATTTGTGACATATCTAGGCATTATCATACAGAATTTTTGATAAGGAACCTATATAATCAGAAGAGCTAATAGAGAATTTATATCACTATCTCTTATGCTTTGAAAAATTGTGATGTGGATGATTTGGGATATCAGAAATGCTAATTATGTTGTTTAAGCTTTAACCCCTTATGGTTCACAGTTATTCCTTTGACAGGAGTCAGAGCGTGAGCCCACATTTCTTATTGTACAACGTTCATGGCTGTTCCATGTTTCCACGCTATTTGTCCTTCATGAATTCATGAAACTGAGAAGTCCGTGAAGATTGCCTTTTTAACTGCCTATCCTGACTAGTTAATATAATTCTCTGCTTTGCATTTCTAAGTTTCTTCAATTCGCTTTTTGACACTCATTGACAATATGAGTGTTATTTCTTTGAAAAGAGCGTCACTAAAGAAACCAAAGTATATGAATTTTAGCAGTTGAAAAGTTAACTCATTATGTCTTGACTTCATCTGCCCTCTACAGCCAAAAGGCATTGAAAAACGGTGCAATGAAATTGTGAGATAAACATGAAAGATTCAGTGATTAGTAAGTGCCAAGTAATTATGCAATTTAATTCAGAATTTTTATGATTACTGCATGCATGCAACTGGTGAACAGTCTATACATGTATGTATTTTAAGTATAATGTGTATGTGCAATCACTTTTATTGGTAGTAATAGTCATATCAGATAAATTTTGCATATAAAATGATATTGTTTTGCATTTTAAAAAATTGGTTTTATTCTATTTTGAATGTTTGATAAGAATACAATTGCTGATATATGCTTACCTTTCCAGCAGATGGTAGCACAGATGTTCATAAGATAATATTTGATAGTAGAGGATTTAAAAAGAAGAGAGGCATTTTCAAATTTGAAACTACTGCATTTAAAAGCACTGGAAAGTGTATTAAATATTATGAAGAAGCCTGGCGTAGTGGCGCATGCTTGCAATCCCAGTACTAGGGAGGCTGAGATGGGAGGATCTGGGTTAGCAGCCAGCCTCAACTACTTAGTGAGGCCCTCCACAACTTAGTGAGACCCTGTTTCAAAATAAAAAATAAAAATAGGACTGGGGATATAGCTCTGAGGTAGAGTGCCCCTGGGTTCCATCCCCTATATATACATAAAATGAAAAAAAACAAACAAAAAAAAACTATGGAAACTGATGTATATTTAAAGTTGAAGCTAAGCCTGGTGTGGTGGCACACACTTGTAATCCCAGCATTTGGGAGGCTGAGACCAGAGGATCCGGATTAGCGGCTAGCCTCAGCTACCTAGTGAGGCCCTCCGCAACATAGGGAGACCCTGTTTCAAAATAAAGAATAAAAAATAGGGCTGGGGGTATAGCTCGGAGGTAGAATGCCCGTGAGTTCAATCCCCAGTACCGCAAATAAATAAATAAATAAATAAATAAATAAATAAATAAATAAGTAAATAAATAAATAAATAAAAATAAATAAAATAAAAATAAAGTTGAAGCTAAGAAAATGATGTGATGTTCATGTGTGTTGCTTCAAATTTATTTATTTTTTAAAAAAAATTTTTTTTTTTTTTGCGGTACTGGGGATTGAACTCAGGGGCATTCTACCTCCGAGCTACACCCCCAGCCCTATTTTTTATTCTTTATTTTGAAACCGAGTCTCACTAAGTTGCGGATTGCCTCACTAAGTAGCTGAGGCTGGCCACGAACCCGGATCCTCCGGTCTCAGCCTCCCGAATGCTGGGATTACAAGCGTGCGCCACCACGCCCGGCTGTTGCTTCAAATTTAAATAAGTGTTTTTTTTTTAATTAAAACATCAATCCTTAGGACATCAGTCACTAAGATTGATGTGTATTTATTACTGTGATTACAAACACTGCTCTGTTCAAAAAGCCCATTCAGTTTGATGTCACATGGTCAATTCCGTCTTAAATAAAAGTGTACTTCACATTTTAGCCATCGTTAATAAAGCTACATCAATAGTCTACATTTCTGAGATTTCCCAAAGTAAGTATTTCTCTTTAGGTCTATCGATGCATATAGTTTTCCTTATTAACATTATTGTCGAATTAAAGAAAATATATACTCAAAATCAGTAATACAGCAAAGACAAAATATTAGAATTTGTCATGGTAGGTTGTGAAAAGATAAAAAGTAACCACAATGTAGATGATTGTAAATGAAATTTAATGCAAAGCCAGTGTTAAATTGAATTTATATAGAGAAGTGAGAATTCCTACATGTTTTGAACAGTATAGACACCTTTGAGAGGTTAATAAGAACACCCCAGTGCTGTGGTTTAGGTGTATGTCAACAGCTGTTTAGCGTTTTCATGAGCAGCACTCGTCTTATATTTTCTTTTATTATGGTACATCCTCTGTAGAGTCATTGGTGTTTAATTAGGCCCCAACAGGTGTAAGTGTGGAAATCACTTTACGAAACAACTCTGATTCCACTCTGCACTGTAGCATAAGCCCATGCCCTAGAAGAATTATGAGCAAGTAGCCTATTTGAAGTGATGTGCACACAAGGCAGTTTGGTGGAATGACCCACCGTGGGGATGACATAATGGCTCCTCTGGGGGCCAGGTCGGCCTGAATGACACAGAGATGCAACCTCTGCCGGCCCTTCGCAATTCCTGAGTGGGCAGGGAGCCTCCCACCGGTTCTCAGCCTGCCTCCAACCATTGGCACAGAGTCATGCTAGTACTTTAGGGTCAGAATGAAAGAATGATCTGAAATAATTCTGCTAGGAATTTTCAACAATATAGTAATGGTCAGCTATTCTGATGTTCTTTGTTTAAACTATTGTGTTTTTCTAAAAAACCTCTTTCATGAAAATGACATTTATCTAATGTTGTTAATTGTTAAGTAATATTGCTATGTTATTATCATGTAATCATGTAGTCATTCTTTTCTAGTATTTTAAAGGCATTTGAATTTTTATTTGAACAAAACTGTATTTGTAAGAGCTTTTAAATTTTTCGCCTGCTACTTATTTTTATTTTTAAGTCACATATCTTTGTACTCAAAGGACCTTTTAGAGAACCTCATTATATGAATATATAAAATCAGATTTTCTCTGGTTTTTTTTTTTTTTCTTTTGTACTGGAACCCAGGGGCATTCTACCTCTGAGCTACAATCCCAGCCCTATTTTTTAGTCTTTATTTCTTGAAACAGGGTCTCGCTAACTTGTGGAGGGCTCACTAAGTAGCTGAGGCTGGCCTGGAACCCAGATCCTACCATCTCCGCTTCCCAAGTACTGGGATTACAAGTGTGCACCACCACGCCCGGCCTCACATATGTTTTTAATATTATAGAATCAAAAGAAATACCCTACCTTTTAAGAAAATCAATTTGTGTGAAGTGACAGTACAGAAATATTTAGGTATTAACGTTAAATATATCATCATAGGAGTACTCATTTATATTAAAAAAAAGTTTCATTAAATTCTTTCACTTTGGGCCACTCATCAATTCCAAGTAGGCTTTACACAAACACTCTCCACAATTTCTCCTTCACAGATATCAATACAAAGACAACTTAAAATGCACATGCGAGCCCACACGAATAGCACATACATATGTACGCATACTGCAAATAAACATACATCTGCATACAGAAGTACAAAAGCATACATCACTTATGAAGAGGGAAATTTGACCCTAAGAACAAACTTTCAGCCATCTTCATTTGCATTTTAGACTGTCTATTATTAATCTGCCCTCATCGTAAATTACATAATTGTCATTTATTTTTTCTATTTGTTCACATAAGAAAGCATCTTCCTCTTCCAGTGGGATGTTCTCCGACCCCTGCCACACAGGCGGTCATATAAAAGTGTTGCTGTAGCCTGAAATTCGCTCTCCATTTTCCCATGTCTCTAGTTTGTCACCAGATCCATTTTATATTCTCAAACCACGCTTGTGCACCCATGTGTGTGTGTGTGCGCGCGTGTGTGTATGTGTGCGCGCGTGTGTGTGTGTGTGCGCGCGCGTGTGTGTGTGTGTGCATTTCTCATTCATTCTGAACTTTAGTTTCTACAAATTGGCTCTTTTGACTCTTACTTCCCTACTATGTGAAATTAGATTTTCATCTTGATACTCCCCAGCAAATCATAACCCAGTTAATGATCCTGTAACCCACTCATCTTGTCTGCTCTACCAAAAATGTCCCGTCTCCACTGAGTAACATCTGAGCCCTTGTCTCCTATCTCTCTCAAAAAGCATGTGGAAATGTGAACCTTTGCTGAAAACCCCCACATGGATGAGTCTAATATATTCTAAATCCTGTAGTGTAGGATCACATTTCCACAGGTATTTGCACTTTTCTTTATGTTATTGTAGTGCTATCTCCTATACTTGATTTCAAAATGAAGATATTTTGTAGCTATGCATTATTTATCACTGTATTCTAGGTTTAATGGAAAAGAGAAAATGAAAAAAGAAATTTGTCAACCAAACTTACAAATAGATTCATTTTTGTTTGAGGGTAAAGAAAATAACCGTAGTATTACGGCAGAGATAGGGCAGGTAATTATATAGAAGAATAGAAAAGGCTTAAAATATTTTGACAAGGTAAAAATAAGATTTACATCATAAAAGTATTTACTTACTATCAAATACAAAAATAATATCTGTTTATAAGACCTCACTGCTTCTCCTTTATGTATATTTTAATTAAACATCACTATGATTTTTAGTTAATATTCCCTTTTATTGAGTATTTGCAATGCTAGGATCATTTTTATCTTATTTCTCTGTCACAGCCAAAGCAAACACATATTTGTGTGGGAGTCTGTAGTAGGAAGTGGGTGGTAATAGAGAAGAGAAATTGATGCAAAAGAGAGTCTCCCATGGCAACAGAGGTAATTAAATATTTACTTTCTCCTTATTTTTTCCTGTTTATTATTAATACTCTTCAGAAGACTTTGAATGTGTCTCTTTGAACTTTAGGGCATAAATTGGTGATGTAAAAGTTGTATTTATGACACTATGAATTAATTGGTAGAAACATGTTGTAATTTCATTACATGACAAAAATACAGTCAGGGATATTAATCATATTCATTTTTTAAATATGAAAAACACAACTTTGTCTCCATGAATAATTTCCTATATTAATGCTGGTGAACTCTAAACTATGAGCTTCATTTCTTGAAGAAATAAATGTCTTATTCAAATTATTTTTAAAACGTATTCTTCTGTAATGAATTGTGACATTATTATCGGTTTATGTCCAAGATTAAAAAGTTGCCCTTCAGAAATGTTAGGTCAATCAGGTTCTTGGCTTATGATAAGTCATATTTCTCTAAAGTAGTCATGGCTTGAGCACTTATGCAATCTGCCTTAAAGAAAACAAAAATAGAGAGGGCACTGTGGCACATGCCTGTAATCCCAATCCTCAGGAGACTGAGACAGGAGAGTTGCAAGTTCAAGGTCAGCCTTATCAAGAATCACATCTACATTATTACTTTTATACCAAAACATGGATACTCTTGAAGTAGGACAACACTAGAATCTACATTGAGGTTTTACTGTGTCTAAGCTAAACCATAATTATAATCACAGGAATTTCTATCCTTTTCTGTTTTCACTGAAGGGTAGTAACAAAAGAAATTTGCATGAGATATTATTATTATTTTTTTTAGTGCTGGGGATTGAATTCAGGGCATCATACATGATTTTAAAGCTGGAAGCGAAGCGATGGCCAGTGCACCATGAAGTATGTGACGGTATGTCAGGAATCACCATGATGCAAGCACATGGTGGCCGTTGTCCTAACTTCGGTTGTTGGTCTGGAACAATGGGTGGGTCCACAGTTCCTGTTTTCCTTTAGGTACTTCAAGTTCTAGATCCGACACATGTGGAAGTCTGTAGCAAGAATGCTGTTTCTCCTACAGGGAAATCATGGCAGTGAGGTTGTACTCAGTGAGAAATAGAGGAGGCTTGGAGGGTTTCAGTCTCTCTTTGTGGGTTTCAGACCATCCTTGTAGGTTCCAACTGTCAACCATTCTTCGTTGCTTTTGTTCAACTTTTCTGCTCAATTACCAGCCCTGATGTCCCACATCAGGGGACTTGAGGACCACCAATAGATGCAGAAGCAACTGCTCATCACATCACAAATTTCTTTACAAGCTCCCCCAACTGTGTAGAGCCTAACTCATATAAAAATTTGTGTGTTACATACTACTCATACTAATCCTGCTTCCCTGGCTAATCTCTAACAGTTTTGGACACCTACCTTGAAATTTGCACAAGTTGGTATGGATATAACATCCACTGTGTGATAATACCATATCCGTATCCTTTAACATACATTCTTTACACAAGATTAACGTTTCCACCATGTTTTGGTCATAAACAATAAGTCATTTGGTGTCCAACTGAAGCATTTGTCACTTTTTTTAATTGGCTATGCCAAACTCTTTTAGTTACAAAGGTATTCTCGGAGCAAATGCAAACCCTCCTGGTGTCTGATTATGTGCAAATGCAAACCCTCCTGGTGTCTGATTATGTGCACATGTATGCACTTGACCCACTAATTGCCAGATGCCCCCTTCTAACAGCCAGTAAACTGAGTCATAGTAACCCACTTGAAGGTTCCACTTAAAGGTCGTGAAGTCAGTTTCCCCCTTCAGCCCAGTGGGCCAAGGATAAGCAAGATATTCTACTGTGCTCAGCAAACATATTCTTCTCTTCCTGGACAACAGAGGGATGACTGCCACCAGCTCCTTGCAATGCAACAGAAAATGCATGTCCATTCCCAGCCCTCTCCACACAGGGGCCCAGATCCCTGAAGGGTTGGGAAGGAAGCCACCAGGAACACATCCTGAGAAGGCAAGGTGAGGTGTGGGAGCCTCTGTGGGCTCTTGTATATTCTCAGTTTGGCCTCTTGGACTTCACTTATGAAGCAGAAATTCCGAGGTGAAAATATTACACATTTCCAGATAGTGAGCAGAAATCTTTTAATCCCAAGCATGGGCCCTTTTGCTGTGGGGTCCTGTGAAAGCACACTGGTAACAATAGGGAGTGTTGATTGCTGTATGCATGGGGTTAGGAACAAATACTTCATGTTCATTTTTAAAAGAAAGGAATCTCTGTAATGTATTTCTCTAGGAAACTAAATAGCTCTGGTCTAATATTTCATATATGGCTAAGCAACACTTAAAATGGTTCCATATTTAATGGGGTATAGGAATTAAATCTCTATGCAAATGTTTAATAAGATTCAACATACAATGGAATTTTATAAACTTTTTCTATGAACTCAGCCTTCAGGTATGAATGACGGAATTTTAATAGTTGATGCTCAGGAAAGGCAAAATACACATTAAGTTGTTGAAGGTCATTGCATTAATTTAGCGACTAGTACAGAGATCCCAATGCAAATGTGCTCAATTTCAAAGTAGATATTCCTCAACAACCTACTTATTGCCAAAACAAACTCCCAAGATAATTTGGTATTGTTGTTACAGTAGCCCGTATCCATATTTATTCACTTTCTCAGAAACATACCCCATGGTAACATAGATATAATATCGGATTTGAATTCTGTAAAGTTTTGAGTCCTTGGTCTCAAATCTGTTCCAGGATGACCTACATAAGGGAAAGCTAAAGTCACCTCTGGGGTATATATCATTATATAAGCAAGTTTGACAAAAGATTTAGAGAGGGACACATATCTATTAGTTGAGACAGTGAAAGCTCATTTAAGAAGATCAATCAGGAAATAATTAGCCTCAGGATATTTGAAAGTAAAATAGCCAGTTTGGGATTAGAGGGGAGAGGGAGCAAAAGAGGGTCAAGGTTCTTCCCAGCATTCTAGTCTCTAGCAATTTTGTTTTAGTTTCTAAGGAATAGGACCTGCCTATCAGACTAACTTTTAAAAGTATTCATTATATGCAAATTTTTACTTTTCTTTCTCTTTGTTAGAGCAGCAAAAAGGAGCTCTTTTTCTGACCTGGCTTATGTCAATAAAATGGTATAGCATATTTTCTCAATTATAAAGCTTATCGTTTTACATGAGGAGAGCAGCTAATAAATCAAGATAAAAGAATATTAGTTTGAGTGTTACATGACATTTGCAAATGGAAAGTGAACTAATTTAAGAAGTGGCTTTGATCTAAGTTAATATTGCCTAAAAAGACACTAGCTAAAGTTACACTTATATAAAGTTATATATAACAGATTTGCTCAACTGAAAAAAACTAATATAAATTCCAGTTGGCATCCTTACAAGTTATGTTCCATCAGAAAAATGTTAAATCTCTTCTTATTTTCTTATACTTACTATTTATCGGGTGCCCCAGGCTGAACCCTCAGCCATGAGGCCCCAATAAAGACACTGCCTGAATGTTGCTGGTTCGAACCTCTTTTATTATATCTCTCTCTTTCTGGGATCAAGGGCACTACACAAGCAGTAACAAACACAGCACAGAAGTCGTCTTTCCAAACAGTGCTTTTCCAACAGACTTCCAATAACCCCTCTCTCTAGCAATCTGTCTTCCACTAGCAACCCACAATCTTTCTTCCCAGGACTTCCCCAGCAACCCAGCCAACCTCTTCCCAACCGCTTCTTCTTCCCAACCACTTCCTCCCAGAACTTCTCCCAGCAAC
>PVLC010006925.1:0-66231 GCA_004027655.1 Graphiurus murinus
TTTTTTTTTTTTTTTTTTGCGGTACTGGGGATTGAACTCGGGGGCGTTCTACCTCCGAGCTACACCCCCAGCCCTATTTTTTATTCTTTATTTTGAAACCGGGTCTCACTAAGTTGCGGAGTGCCTCACTAGGTAGCTGAGGCTGGCCGCGAACCCGGATACTCCGGTCTCAGCCTCCCGAATGCTGGGATTACAAGCATGCGCCACCACGCCCGGCTGTTAAATAATTTCTAAAAGGATTGTTTAAGAGATTAATTAGCAGGTGGAGGAGGAAAGGCATCATTATTTTTATTTTCAGTGTTCCCTACAGCTGATTAAGTGGGAGTCAAGGGTTGCACAGCAGCACAGGACATCCCAAGCTGAGAAGCCTCCCCAGAAATCACAGCAAAAGCCTGCATTTCTCAAAAAGGTTTCAAGCAAGCCCCAGTGAGAGGCCAAGCAGAGAAAACAGCAACCTCCATCCCCATTCTAAGAAAACAGTACATATGAGAGAAATTATTCCTCAAATGTTACCCAGCCCTGAGGATTCCCCTTCCAAGCTGGTTGTGACCTTGGCAGCTGAAGAGATGGAGGGACTCACCGAAACTCTTTAGATTTCCTGGCCCACGACATTATTTGTCGTGGACAGTGTTGAGGTTGATTGATTGATTAGAAGCATCTTGCAATGAATGACAATGGAGTCATTATTAGAGAAAGAGAGCAGCTAAGGGGATGGGGAGGAGAGAGATATCTCTCCTAGCTCTCCTCCTACCAGTGTCTTTCTTACATTGTGAGTTTTAACCAAAACATCGTAAGAAATGATTAATCACAGAAAACAGCAAAGCAGTCATGGGATGAGTCAGGGAAACACATCAAGGTGATCACCAGTGAATCGGAATGAAAGGGTAAAATTCTGGGAAATGAAGAAGTTGTCAGGGTCTCTGTTTATCATCATGGTCTCTGCTTCTTGGTCTCATTTGTTACTTGGGTGGGTGGTTTGTGCTACTCCCAAACTAGATCGGGTGACCTCAAAGCTGATGACTAAGAAGGCTCCCAACAGGCCTCCAGTGGGTCTCTACCCGGCCCTCCTCCGCAGGTTTCCAGAGGCTCACCTTTGACCTCCTGCCACTGTGCTGAGGCTGGAGGCAACCATCCTGCCCCTGCCTGCCAGTTCTGGATGGGCCATCTCCTCCTGGGATTGCCTTGCCCCCTCCAAACCTCCCACTGAGACAGAGCTGTTTTCTGCCCACATCGCCCTGTCCCTGTTGCTACAACTGTTTCCTGCATCTTCCTTCAAGCTCATGAAGACCCCTGTCCTCTGACCCCTTGACCTTCTTCCTGTCTACCCACACTTCCTGCTGGCCATCTCATCTGTGAGTCCCCTGTGACCATGACTGTGTTGCCACCACTTGTACCCTTCCTGCCCTCTTGACCTGTTATCACATCCACATGACAAACCCCAAACCAGGATCAGCCCACTCGTGACCTCCAGCTGCTGGGGACAGTATCTATACCCATGTAGGTCATAGGTCATGACACTAACGTCAGACTTCCCACTCCACATGCCAGGCCTGGAGTCTGACAGCAGACCGTGTGTGGAGCTCTTGGGGCTGCCGGCTGGGGCCTCAGGTAGTGTCCTAGGCAGTGGGTTGGGGGACCGCCATGCGGGGCTGGAGATGAGCAGGCCACATGTCACCAGAGAGACCACATCAGGACCAATGAATATCTTTTCTTCTCTCCTTCCTTCCTTCCTTTTGTCCTTCCTTCCTGCCTTCCTTTCTTCCTTCCTTCCTTCTTTCCTTCCTGCCTGCCTTCCTTTCTTCTTTCTTTCCTTCCTTCTCATGCTCTTTTTTTTTTTTTTTATGGTACTGGGGATTGAACCCAGGGGCATTTTGTTTTATTTTTGAAAGTGTCTCACTAGGTTGATGAGAGTCTCACTACTTGCTGAGACTGTCCTTGAACACATGATCCTCCTGTCTCAGCCTCCCAAGTACTGGGATTACAGATGTGAGCCACCATGCCTGTATTTCTAATTTGTGTGTGTGTGTGTGTGTGTGTGTGTGTGTGTGTGTGTGTGTGTGTGTGTGTGTTACTGGGGCATTCTACCTCTGAGCTACACTCCCAGCCCTATTTTTCATTCTTTATTTTTAAAACAGGGTCTAAGTTGCGGAAAGCCTCACTAAGTAGATGAAGCTGACTGTAAACCTGAGATCCTCCTGTCTCAGCTTCCCAAGTACTGGGATTACAAATGTGTGCCACCATACCCAGCCAGCTTTCTTTTCTTTTGCTACTGAGGATTGAACCCAGGGGAGCTTCGGCACTGAGAAACATCCTCAGCACTTTTTATTATTTATTTATTTTTTATTTTGAGACAGGATCTAAGTAGCTGGAATTACAGGCATGTACCATCGTGCCTGGCTCAAGACAGTCTGTTCCTACTCTTGGACTCTCAAACCCTTTCTTATGCTTTATTAGAAGTAAAAGAGTAAGGGAACAGAGTATTTTGGTATTCTGATGGGGAGTCAGACACCCTAGCACCCCAGCACTGATTTGCTCTTTAAGTAGCTTCCAAAATGTGAGCACTCTTTGATATTGGAAAGCTATCTGATATCCAGTGCTGCCATCTGGTGGCTGGTGGCCTTTAGGCAGGCCGGGCGTGGCTGGCTTTCTCTTTTTCTTTTTTGATGCTGGGGATTGAACCCAGAGGCATTCTACCTCCAAGCTACACCCCCAGCCCTATTTTATTTCTTATTTTGAAACAGGTCTCACTAGGTTGTCAAGAGCCTTGTGAAATTGCTGAGGCTGGCTTTGAACCTGTGATCCTACTGTCTCAGCCTTGCAAGTACCTGGATTACAGGCATGCACCATGGTGCCCAGTTCCCAGTTGGCTCTGGAAGCCCTGGGCACTCTGCATACATTCACTGATGTCACCCAGCAAAAGATCTTGCTTTCTCATTTATAGAACAAAACCAAGCCTGGATCTCTTCACCTGTCCACACAGATTTGTCAACCTCCCTGCACTCTCCCCGTGCGACTCTGGCGAACCAGTGCCAGCCCTCAGGAGCATTCCTCTTCCTCGGGACCTGGTTCTGTTGCACTCTCCCATCCAGAGCCTTAGCCTCTCATGACTTCTTCCGACTGCACAGGGCTCTCTGCCTGCTACCCTGACCCTGCCTGGTCACCTTCCAGACCTTGCAGGCGGCACAGGAGTAAACTGGGCGTCACCTTGACTCCCACCCTCCTCTCCTCTCTTGTCACCAGACCCTGCCAGCACCAGCCCTGAGCCCTCCACCTGCAGGGCATCACCCTAGTTGGGCTACCTGGCCTCCTGGATTCTGGTCTCCAGAGTCTTCCAGCAGAGCCTCTCCCAACAGCCAGGGTGATCCTTCCAAGACATGCTTCTGCTCAGTTCCATTTCCAGGTGGAATGTGAAAACATTTTACTCTGAAGCTATAAAACCTAGATGAGCCAGGCCTGGTGGCGCACACCTGTAATCCCAGTACTCGGGAGGCTAAGACAGAAGGATTGCAGGTTCAAGGCCAGCCTTATCAACTTAGTGAGACCCTTGGCAACTTAGTGAGACCCTGTTTAAAAATTTAAAAATAATAAAATAAAATAGAACTTGGGGGTTGCAGATGGAGGTAGAATACCCCTGGGTTTGATCCCTAGCACAACAACAACAACAAAGCAAACAAACAAACACCTAGACAAAATGCAGAGCTCCTATAAAGCATCCTAAAAATTAAACAGGCAGACTGGGGAAGAAGAGCGGAATTTGAGGTAACACTGAGCAGGTGGTGAGTTTACAACTCCTTGCCTTCCAATATCTTCTGGCCTGGACTCAGGGGAGACCCAGAAGTGAGCAGACGGAGCTCCAGGAGAAGCCCCTCGTTCAGGCTCACAAAGCTGAAAAGGGCCTCCTGGCAGTGCCAGCAGGGGCCGAGGAGGGCCTGCAGGTGCCCACACCGTGAGGAGCCCTCCACGCCCATAGGAAGCGCTCTGCTCCCGAGAGGTGAGCACATTGCCGGTGCGTTTTTCTCCCCCTTCTCATTGCTTGGCCCCAGGATGCAGTGGTGGACAGCCATCAGGAGAGAGGATTACACAAGGCCTCACTGTTGGCCCAGAAGCCTGAAAAGAGGGAGCTCTGGGGACCAGACAATTCTAAGAGAGGAGAGAGAGAGAGAGAGAGAGAAAGAGAGAGAGAGAGAGAGAGAGAGAGAGAGAGAGAGAGAGAGAATATGAGAATGGGGGGGGGGAGTGGCCCTATACATCACTTATGAACTCCTGGGTTCATGTCCAAGCCTCATGCACATGGCTCTGATCCTAAATACACGTCAAGGGCTCTGGGGACTGAACTAAAAGCTACGTGAACACCCAGGTTCCGTAGAGATGGGACGGACTTGAATAGCACTGCAGAGGCTTTGAAAACTTATCTGATAGCAAGACTGCTACCCCAAGAAGGCTGCTCAGAACTTGTGGCCTGAACCTAACTGGGTTGATTGCCTGCTAAAACAGAAATGTCAGCTGGGCATGGGGGCGCACACTTGTAATCCCAGGATTTGGGAGGCTGAAACAGGAGGATTGCAAGTTTGAACCCAACCTCAGCAACTTAGTGAGGCCTCTGCAACTTAGTGAGACTCTGTTTTAAATAAAAAATGAAATAGGGCTGGGAGTGTAGTTCAGAGGTAGAATGCCCCTGACTTCAACTCCTAGTCTCTCTCTCTCTCTCTCTCTCTCTCTCTCTCTCTCTCTCTCTCTCTCTCTCTCACACACACACACACACACACACACACACACACACACACACAAAGTTAATAAAATGAAAATGTCAAATTACCAACATCAGGGATGAAGGAAGCAATTAACAGTATAGTTTCCACAAAAATAAGAGGATAATGAGGGACTATAAAGGACTCTCCCCACAAATTTGACAACTTAGATAAAATAAACCAATGCCTTAAAAATGACAAATTCCAGTTGAGCATGGTGGTGCATACTTGTAATCCCAGTACTTGGGAGGCCGAGAAACAGGAGGATTACAGGTTCAAGGCAACCTTGGAACTTACTGAGACCCTCAGCAACTTAGCAAGACTCTAAAAAAGCTTGGGATGTCGCTTGAAGGTAGAATGCCCCTGGGTTCAATTCCCAGTACAAAAAAAAAGACAAACTCCAAAACTGCTCCAGGATCAGATCAAATTCATCACCTAGGTAATCCTATAGCTGTTAAAACCTTTCAAAAAGGAAATATTCAGGTCTACATGATTTCATTGGTTAATTTTACGAAATATTTGGAAAAGAACAACACTATTTCCATACAGTCTCTTCCGGAAACTGGAGAGGGGGTAACAATTCCCAACTCATTAATTTTTTTTTTTTTTTGGTACTGGAGATTGAACCCAGGGAGGGGCATTCTACCTCTGAGCTACACTCCCAGCTCTATTTTTATTCTTTTATTTTTGAAACAGGGTCTCACAAAGTTGCGGAGGGTCTCACTAAGTAACTGAGACTGGCCATGAACCTGAGATCCTCCAGTCTCAGCCTCCCAAGTACTGGGATTACACGTGTGTGACACCATGCCTGACCAGTTCTTTCTTTTCTTTTGCTCCTGAGGACTGAAGCCAGGGGAGCTCCGGCACTGAGCCTTTCCTACTCATTTTATTATAAGGACAGTGTCACCCAATATCAATCTGGACAAAGATAGCACACGAAAAGAAAACCTCAAACTGCTGTCTCTCATGAATATACACGAAAAAATCTTCAAGAAAATACTAGCAATTGAGTCCAGCAAAATATCAGTAGGATAATACACAATGATAGAGTGATGTTCAGACTAGGAGTATAAGATAGGTTTACTATCTGAAAGTCAGTCAATGAGATCACCACATTAGCAGTCTAAATAGGAAAATCGACATCATCATATTAATTGGTACAGAAAAGGTATTTGAAAAAAATCAATATTGCTCATGGTAAAAACTCTCAGCAAACTAGTAATTTCTTCCATCTCAAAAAGCTAACACTACACTTAATTGTGAAAGACTGAAGGGTTTTCCCCTAGGATCAGTAAAAAAGAAAAAGTCAAGGATGTCTAATCTCACCCTCATATTCATCTTCAGACTGAAAGTCCTAGCCACTACAATATGGCAAGAAAAAGAAACCAAAGGCACTCAGGTTGGGAAGGAAGAAACACATTGTCCCTATTTGCAAATGACTTCATGGATATATAGAAAAGCCTCAAGAAACCAACACAAGTATGCTTAGAATAAGTGAGTTTAGCCTGGCATGGTAGCACACGCTTGTAATCCCAGTATTTGGGAGGCTGAGACCAGAGGATCTGGGTTTATGGCCAGCCTCAGCTACTTAGTGAGGCTCTCTGCAATTTAGTGAGACCCTGTTTCAAAATAAAGACTAAAAAATAGTACTGGGGGTATAGCTTGTAGGTAGAATGCCCCTGGTATCAATCCTCAGTACTGAAAAAACAAAAAAAAATGAGTTTAACAAGATCACAAAATACAAGGCCAATGCACAAAAGTAAATCACATGTAATACCAGGGCAACTGGAAACCAACTTTTTTTTTTTTCAGTACTGGGGATTGAACCCAGGGGCATTCTACATTCCAAGCTACACCCCAGCCCTATTTTTTATTCTTTATCTTGAAACGGTCCCACTAAGTTGTGGAGGGCCTCACTAAGTAGATGAGACTGGCTTCAAACCTGTGATCCTCCTGCCTCAGCCTCCCGAGTACTGGGATTACAGGCGTGCACCACCACATCTGGCTGGAAACCAACATTTTTAAAAATATCATTTATATCTGGGCATGGTGGCGCAAGCTTGTAATCCCAGTACTTGGGAGGCTGAGACTAGAGGATCACAGGTTCACGGCCAGCCTCAGAAACTTGTGAGGTTCTTCACAACTTAGTGAGACCCTGTTTCAAAATAAAGAATAAAATAGGGCCGGGGGTATAACTCGGAGATAGAATGTCCCTGGATTCCATCCCCAGTACCACACACACAACAAAAAAATATGTATAATTTATACTGGGCATGGTAGCACACCTTTTAATCTCAGTACTTGGGAGTCTGAGATAGGAGATCTCAGGTTCGCGGCCAGCCTCAGCTATTTAGTGAGGCCCTCCTCAACTTAGTGAGACCCTGTTTTGAAATAAAGAATAAAAAATAGGACTGGAGGTGTAGCTCAGAGGTAGAATGCCCCTGGATTCCATCCCTAATACCCCAGCAGCAGCACCACCACACACACACACACACACACACACACACACACACACACACACATTATTTACAATGGCCTTATGGAATATTTAAATATAAATATAACAAAGCACATATATTATCTGTATGCTGGACAGTATTAAATACCAATGAAAGAAACAAGAGCAAAATAAATGGAGACGTACTATGCTTGTGGATTAGAAGATTCAATAAAGATATCAGTTCTCTTCAAATTTTATCACTACCTAAGAAGCAGGGCAGGCTGGTTGTGGTGGCACATGCCTGTAATCCCAGTACCAGGGAGACTGAGACAGTAGGATCACAGGTTTGAGGCCAACCTCAGCAACTTAGTGAGACTCAATTTCAAAACAAAAAAGAAAAAGGGCTGAGGATGTAGGTCAGGGGTATAATGCCTCTTGGTTCCATCCTCAATACCACCAAAAAAAGAAAAAGCAGGGTGGGTTGCTCTTCTCAGGACAAAGGGAAAATGTAGCCACATTTGTTCTGTTTTCAAGTTCAAATTAAAATGGGTGACTTTTGTTTTTATTTTAATTAATTAATTTATTGATTGATTAATTGGTTGATTGGTTGATTGATTGATCCTGGGGATTGAAACAGGGATGTTCTGACTCAGAGCTACATCCCCAGCCCTTTTTATTTTCTATTTTGAAACAGGATCTTGCTAAGTAGGATAGCCTTACACTACTAAAATTTATTTATTGTGTATCTAAAATTTAAATGTAATACAAAAAAGACAAAGGGCTGGGGACATTGCTCAGAGGTAGAACATCCCTGGGTTCAATCCCCAGTACCACAAAAATAAATGCATTTTATCTACCTGCGTGTAACTCTGTTCTGGGCAAGCTCAACACCAGGCCCACTGGGGGATCTGTTGTGGACCTCCAGTTCCAAGGCAAACCTCCTAGTAAGAGAAGAGCATCCCTTCACTTGACACAGGGGGGCGCTAGAGGACGGCTTCTTTGCTTTCTCTGCTAGGGAGATGTCAGCTGGTTGCTAACTTGCAACAAACCGCCCAGTATTTGAGTCCACCACCCAGAGGGGCTGGGCAGCTTGGATACAGAGCCAGCCGCCTCTCTCTTGAGCCAACTTCACTTTGGGGTGGGGGTCGGGATGGTACTTATCCTCTCCCCGGCTCTGCTCCTGCAGGTTGGCCTGCCCGCACCTTGATGTCACAGCCCTATTCTGATATCACAGCCCAGGGCTGGAGTTAGCCCAAGCAGCCTGAGAACAACCAAAGCAGGCGGTTGAGCAGGGGTGAAGAGGGCTTGGGTGGCTGGTGGCCCTGGGGGCTGACCCTAAAGAACATCTGGGCAGCCTGCCATCCTATTGCACCAACATGAAAACCCTCTGAAAGGTAGGACTCGGAAGGGTTTCCTCCTGTCGCCGCTGGCTGTGGTTGCTATGGGTAGAGGCGATTCCTGGGGACTGTGGAATTGATCTGACTCTGTATACAGGTCTCAGAAAACCTAGCGCTGGGGATGCAAGCAGCCCTGGGCTACTCGGCTGTCCCCTCCGCCCGCCCGTATGACGGGATGGCTTCCTGAAACAACCTTTCTCACTTGTTAGGGGAGTTATTCGTTAGGATTGGGGAATGCCTGTAGAGAGCAACCCACGGTGGCTTTCTTTGTGGCCACTGCCTCCCTCCCTCCTGCCTAAGAAGCAGGGCCCGCTGGGTGTGTAGGTGTGCACCTGTAATCCCAGTACTTGGAAGGCTGAGACAGGAGGATCGTAGGTTCTAGGCCAACCTCGGCAACTTAAGGAGACCCTGTTTCAAAACAAAAAATAAAAAGGGCTGGGAGTGTAGCCTGGAGGTAGAATGCTCCTGGGTTCAGTTCCTAGAACCACCACCAAGAAGGAAAAAAAAAAAAATAGCAGGGCAGGGAGAAGGGTGTGAAGTGGGGTAGGGAGAGGGGTGTGCTCTTCTCAGGACAAAGGGAAAATGCAGCCATGTTTAAGCTATTACCCCTCAGACCCCTGTGTCCCAAGAAGAATCCCCATCCTCTTAGATGATTGGAAGGAATAAAAGAGTTTTCTTGTGAACTTAGCGAGTTAGTAAAAAATTGACTGGCAGGGTCAAACAACAACAACAAATCCTAGGAGCCGGGTGTGGTGGCGCACGCTTGTAATCCCAGCATTCGGGAGGCTGAGACTGGAGGGTCCAGGTTCGCTGCCAGCCTCAGCTACCTAGTGAGGCACTCCACAACTTAGTGAGACCCTGTTTCAAAATAAAGAATAAAAAATAGGGCTGAGGGTGTAGCTCGGAAGTAGAATGCCCCTGGGTTCCATCCTCAGTACCACAAAAAACAAAAAACAAAAAACCCCAAATCCTGCACAACCTCTAACTCTGGTGGGCAGGAAACCTCCCTGGTGTGTATTAAAGCCACAAATTGTCAGGGGAAGCCACTGAGGTTCTGATCTGATGGTCAGTTGGCACTCAGACCCCCCCCCCTTTGGCAAGTGCTGGGGATCAAACCCAGCGCCTTGTGCATGCTAGACAAGCACCCCATCAAGCCACGTCTCCAGCCCGTCTCCAGCCCAGGAGATGAATGAACATACATTTATTTATTTATTCGTTTATTCATTCATTTATTTATTTATTTATTGTGGTGCTGGGGATTGAACTCAGGGGCACTCTACCTCTGAGATACACCCCCAGCCCTTTTTTATTTTTAATTTGAAACAGGATCTCGCTAGGTTGATGAGAGTCTCACTACTTGCTGAGGCTGTCCTCAAACCTGCAATCCTCCTGTCTTGGCCTCCCAAATACTGGGATTACAGGTGTGTGCTACCACACCTGGCCTAAGAGCCCTCATTTATAACAAACATTCCATGCAGAGTTCCTGGCAGCCCCCAAGGGTCTCACTTTGAGAAACGCAGTCTGGAATGCTTGTGGCTGCGCGTTCGCTTCCTGTTTCCAAGTTCCACATTTCCATGGAATGAGGGTTTAGTTACCTAGTTAATTAGCCTGTCTGTTTATTTATTTTTACAGTGTTGGGGATCGAGCTCAGAGCCTCTTACATGCTAGGCAAGTGCTCTCCCACTGAGCTACATCCCCAGCCCGCCCCCCATGTATTTATTTAATGTGTTGCATCCAGGGAGACAGGAGGAGTGATGTCGGGCCGTATTGTGCACCAAACGTGTTCATGGTCAACTTTGTGGCCCCTGTCTTCTAGACCTAGGTGCAGCCTCTCTCTCTCCCTAAAAGAAGGGATTGTAACCAGATGCGGTGACACACGTCTATAATCCCAGCTACTCGGGAGGCTAAGGCAGGAGGATCTCAGGTTCTAGGCCAGCCTGGGCAACTTAGGGAGACCCTGTCTCAAATTTTAAAAGAAAAAATAAAATGGGCTGGGGGTATAACTCAAAGGTAGAATGCTCCTAGGTTCGATCCCCATGTGACTTGGAGGTAGAACAGCCCTGAGTTCACTCCTGAGCGCGCACGCGCACACACACATACACGCGCGTGCGCACGCCATAAAAACCTTTGTTGTAGCTGCTGTTGTGGAAAATCTAACACGTAAACTGAGGTGTGCAGAAGTCTCGGGACCTGTTCGTAGCTGTCACCCAGATGGCACAGTGATCCAGTCACAGCCATCTTGTCTCTGGGCCCCCCCTTTCTTCCTCCACCCTGATCATGTTGAAGCCAGCTGCAGACCTCAGGTCATTCCGTTTGTCCACATTTTCAGATAAGGAGTCCTTTTTAAAAAAAAAAAAAAGAAAGAAAGAAAAGCAGCTCAAGTACTGAGCTCACATTTACAAAATGAACACTGGATTAGAAGGAAGTTTAATTAAAAGAGCCAGCTCTCTCCCTGTGTCCTGGGAAGTAGGAGAGAAGTAGAAAAGGGAGCGCACACCTGTAATCTCAGTGCTTGGGAAGCGGAGACAGGAGGATCGCAGGTTCACAGGCAGCCTCCACAACTTAACAAGACCCTCAGCAACTTAGGGAGACTCTGTTTCAAAATAAAAAGAGGGCTGGGAGTCTGGGAGTGGAGCTTGGAGGTAGAATGCCCCTGGATTCAATCCCCAGCACCAAAAAAAAAGAAAGAAAATAAAGAGAAAAAGAAAAAGAAAAGGGAGTGCAGAGGGTGTGCAAAGGGGACACCCACGCGCTTCCAGCAGAGAAGCTGGACTGTGCAGACACAAAGAGGAGAGGACCCTGGCTCTTCGCAGAGAAGGGGGGCTGGGCTTTGGAAGGGTGGTCCCCTGATGTCGGGGGTCCTGCCTGGTAAAGCGTGGGGCCTGAGTGGGGGAGCTGTTGACGAGGACAAGAGACATAGCTGTCAATCATCCGCACTGGCAAAGGGCAGCCTAGGAAAGTGACGGCGTCCCGTCCTGCAGGAGCTACGAGCGGTTTGGATCTCGATGTGGCCCTGTGACCTGTGCAGATGGCTGTGGCTTACCCCCGAGGGACCCTTGTAAATCAGTGCCGGCTGACAGGGGCCAGGGTAAATGGTTGCCAGCCAGCTTGAGTGGACGTGCGGAATTCAGAGGAGGGACCGCTGTTCAGATCTCAGAGAAACGGAGTCCAATGTCCGCAGGGAGGGTGACAGGCGGCGTCTGTTCTGACCTGGTGCCTCCCCCTGGCCCTTCACCTGGGGTCCTTAGTTGATATCTGATCTGTGTGTGATGGTCTCCTGACTACACTGGAAATGCTTTTATAGAAAAGGATGTTAGTATAACTTTTTTCTTTTTCTTTTTTCTTGGTACCAAGGATTGAACTCAGGGGCATTCTACCTCTGACCTATACTCTAAACCCCTTTTATTTTTTATTTTATTTTATTTTTTAATTTTTTTTTTTTGTGGTACTGTGGATTGAACTCAGGGGCATTCTACCTCTGAGCTATACCCCCAGCCCTATTTTTTATTCTTTATTTTGAAACCGGGTCTCACTAAGTTGCGGAATGCCTCACTAGATAGCTGAGGCTGGCCGCAAACCCAGATCCTCTGGTCTCAGCCTCCCGAATGCTGGGATCACAAGCGTGCGCCACCACGCCCGGCCTATTTTTTTATTTTGAATTAGGGTCTCATTGGGTTGCTGACGGTCTCGCCAAGTTGGTCCTGGGTAAGCTGTGACTGGTTAGGCCTGGCTTCGAGGCCACCGTGAGGTCTGGCTTTCCTTCTCGTCAGTGGAATGGACGGCACGTTTGGTTGCTTGCTTTTCCTGGATTCAGGTTCCCTGTCTGCAGAAGGGCAATGCTGAGAGTCCCCGGGTTCTCTCACAGTGTGAGCCCCCCACACTGGGAAGCTTCCCCATGAGGTGGCAGCCATCACAGAGCGTGTTGTCATTGGAGTGAGTGCCCAGGCTCCCAGCCAGCCACTCGGTTTGTGTTAGAAATGTTCATTAACCAGGACCTTCCATCCAGAATGCTAGGGCAATAGCATGTCTCTAAACATTTGCTGGTAATCCCAGTACTTGGAAGGCTGAGGCAGGGGGATCACAGGTTTGAGGTTAGAGCACAGTAACTTAGCAAGACTCTATTTAAAAAAAAAAGGAGCTGGATGTGCTGGCACACGCTCCCAGTACTTAGGAGGCTGACACAGGAGATTGCAGGTTCGAAGCCAGCCTCAGTTACTTAGTGATGAGGCCCTCTGCAACTTAGTGTGACAGACCCCGTTTCAAAAAAAAAAACAAAAAGTAGGACTAGGGGTGTAGCTCAGAGGTACAATGCCCCTGGGTTCAAATCCCTAGTACCACACCAAAAAAAAAAAAAAAGGCTGGGGGTGTAGCTCAGTGACAGAGCACCACTGGCTTTAATCTCGTTACACACACACACACACACACACACACACACACACACACACACTGAACAAAGAAAAAGAAAAAATTCTGTCTCAAGCTTTAGGTTTTGTAAAAGTACTCGGTGGAAAAAGAAAAGTGCAGTCTATACTATATATAGTATATATATGTGTTATACTATATATATATATATATATATATATATATACTATATATATGTGGTAAAACCTCCTCAAGTCCACTAACTGAGAGCGTTCCAGATAGACCTTCACGTACGTGTCTGCGTTGAAGATGGGCGCAGAAGCTTGCAGCGGTGAGGACTCCCCAGCCTTCATTTCGTATCTCACTGAACTCAACTCCACGCTGTGGACATTCTGTGCCAATGAATACACACTGGTGGCCTCACTTTTTATACCATTTTTATTGTAGGCACTCTCTAGCACGTCTGCGTCTGTGTGAGTACACCTGTGCACGCGCACATGAGCTGTCCGTGTTCTTATCACTCAGCTTTCAGCAATTGTCAGTTGTATTGAAGTCCCATCTTCTGTTTCCGCTATTATTTTTATTGTAAATACATATAAAATTCAGCATTAGTCACATGTAGCACATCCACAATTGTTTGTGACCATCGCCTCTATCTAGTTTCAGAACTTCATCACCCCAAAGGAAACTTTTTTATATATACTGGGGAGAACCCACAGGAACTCCACCACTGAGCAATACCCCCAGCCGTTTTAATTTTTCAAAATAAAATAAAATAAGCTGGGCGTGCTGTCACACACCTCTAAACCCAGACGAGAGGCTGAGACAGGAGGATCTCAGGTTTGAGACTAGCCTCAGTATTTAGTAAGATTTAGCAAGGCTCTGTTTCAAAATAAAAAATAAACAGGGCTGGAGGTATGGCTCAGAGGTAGAATGCCTCTGGGTTTGATCCCTAGAACCCTACACCTCAAAGTTCTCTTTAATGTCACTATAATTTTTTTTTTTTTTCAGTACTGGGGATTGAACTCAGGCGCACTCTACCTCTGAGCTACACCCCCAGTCCTATTTTTTATTCTTTATTTTGAAACAGGGTCTCACTAAGTTGCAGAGGGCCTCACTAAGTAGCTGAGACTGGCCACGAACCCAGATCCTCCAGTCTCAGCCTCCCAAGTACTGGGATTACAAGCGTGCGCCACCACCCCGGTTTGTAATGCTTTTAGTAGCGCAAGGAATCAAGTTGAAGGGACTAGGAGGGGGTACTTTGTTCTTACCAGCCCCCTCTTCCTCCTCTCCTCCAGAAGATGGAGTGTCGATTTCCTCCCGTGACTCCCAGGGCTTCCAGACAGATGAGCGTGGCTGTGAACCAGGAGCTGATAGGGCCTGGGTCTCGCGCTCTCCCCGCAGCGCCACACCCCCCTCAGGAGCGCCAGCAGGCCTGCCACAGCTCTCTCTGTGTGTGGCCCCTGTGGGAGCCCAGGGCCCAGCGTGGCGTTCCTGTGCAAGTGGAGCAGCAGTGGTGTTTCATATGTGCCAGGGGAAAGGATGAGCACGTGGGCATTGCCTGTGCTGCTAAAACATTACAGTGACAGTGAAGAGAATGGGGGAGGGGGGGGCGTCTAAGGATCAAACTCAGTTGTGTTCTACCTTGGAGTCATACCTCTAGCCCTTTTTATTTTTTATTTTGAAACAGAGTCTTGCTAAGTTTCTGAGGCTGGCCTTGAACCTTCAATGCCAGGGCTATAGGTGCATGCCACCACACACAGCACCTGTAGATATTTGACAGTCTTTCAAAGGGCGGTCCTGAAGTACTGTCATCTGAGCTACACCCCTGCTGTGGGTCCTGAAACCATAGATAGTACAAGACCGTGTATATAGTATGTTTTTTCCTATGCATACATACCTAGGATAAATGTTCATCTTTTCATCCATGTGTCTCATATCCCAGAGTCTGATATACCCCTGCCTCAGTTGCGTTGGTTTCCTGACATTTCTGGAGTCACTTGTTGCTTCAAGAGCCAGACAGAAGTGACTCCAACTGACAGGAACCTGCATCCTCTGCTCTTCCCTGGGAAAGCCCCAAAAAGAAAGGAAGCACCTATTTTTTTTAAAGTATACCCAACTCATTTCTAAAATAAGATAGAAATAGAGCCAAGGGGGCCAAGAGGGGTTCATGCTCAAGTTGTGGGGACCCAAAAGACCCATGGCCTGCTTGGTGGATAGGTGTTCTTTTCCCTGGTGATTACTGGTCCTTTGCTCCCTGTCCCAGCCTACCGTGCAGCCCCTGCCCCTTGCTCCTTCTCTCCCTCAGTACCTGTTACATGTAGATCCAACTTATATATGAGTACCCCCTTATTTGCAGGGGTTACATTCCAAGCCCTGCAGTGGATGCCTGAAACCATAGATAGTACAAGACCATGTATATAGTGTTTTTTCCTATGCATACATACCTAGGATAAATGTTCATCTTTTCACCTAAAAGAGTACTCTACAGTTTCTCTTTGGCACATCTGAATTGCTAGCATCACTACTCTTGACTTTGGGGCCATTATTAATTAGGTAAAATAAGAATTACTTGAATAGAAGCACTGAGGTACCATGATAGTTGATCTGATGACTGAGATAGCCCCTACGTGACTGGAGGGTAGGTAGTGTATACCATGCGTGTACACTGGACAGAGGGATGGTTTGCGTCCAGGACAGCACAAGATTTTATCATGCAATTCAGACTGGTAAGCACTTTGGAAACTTCTGAATTGTTTATTTCCGGAATTTCCCATTTAGTATTTTTGAACTGTGGTTGACCATGGGTAAATAAAACTGGAACCGGGCATGGTGGCACACGCTTGTAATCCCAGTACTTGGGAGGCTAAGTCAGGAGGATCACAGATTTGCAACCAGCTTCAGCTACTTAGTGAGGCCCTCTGCAACTTAGTGAGACCCTGTTTCAAAATAAAGAATAAAAAATAGGGTTGGGGTGTATCTCAGAGGTAGAATGCCCTGGGTTCAATCCTCAGCACCAAAAAATAATAAAATAACACTAGAAAGTGAAGCCACCAATCAGGAGACATCACCGTGCCCTCTCGTCTCGCTCCCTAGTATTCCTTTGCTCACCGTTTTTCCTTTTGGATGCATGTCATATGTGCCAGTCAGCTTCTCTTTCTGTGCAAAACAAAGCCTCTTAATCTATTTGTAGTCAATTGAAAACCAAATGTAAATGCCTGCGTGTCCAGTCTGTAAGGGGCTCCTGACCCTAGATAAGCAGAAAGGCCCTGCTATTTAGCACTGTTTGAAAATTTTGTTTCCCTGTATCGTTTTCTTTCTATCATTCATCTATTTATCTTATCTATCTATCTATCTATCTATCTATCTATCTATCTATCTATCTATCTACCTATTTATTTTGTGGTACCGGGAATTGAACCCGGGGCATTCTACCTCTGAGCTATACCCTCAGTTCTTTATTATCATCATTTTTTTTTTTAACTTCAAAACAGGGTCTCACTAAGTTTCTGAGTCTGGCGATCCTCCTGCCTCAGCCTGAGATTACAGGGTTGTGCCACCACACCAGCCTCATTATGTTTTTAATTTAACCCCCTTGGCATTTGTGGATCTAACTTCAGTCATGTCACCTGGTTCCAAGCAACCCAGAAATAAACAGCATGTACTGATTTTATTTTAATTTTGATCCCACTGATATACATGCATAGGAAGGAAGTTGCTGGTGTGGTGCTTCTAATGAAAAGCAGTCTCCCTGCTCCAGCCGGTGACCCCCCTTTCCACCTTCCTGAGCCATTGCTGCCTTTAATTAACACCATGCCCCCCCCCCCCCGCCACCAACCCCAAATAATTTATTCTCTGGCCCAGGCCCCAGCCTGCGTTGTGAGTGCGAGGCTGGGGCAGGCTCCCGGGAGTGTCTGGCCTGGGACGAGCCCAGCAGGCTGCCCACAATCACCAGGGGCATCCTTCCTTCCTTTCTCCATTTCTTCCATAAAATGACCCTGACGTGGCTGAAACGTTCAGACCTGGGGTTGTTTAGAGGGAAGGAGACCCAGTGCGGTTTACACCCCCATTTCCTTTCCCTGCTCCCCCCGATGCTGAGGCTGACCGTGGTGCACAGAGCCCTACACCTGAATGGGTGCGCTGTCTCAGCAAGCCGCACTGCCTGCCTGGAGGAAGGGACGCATTATCAGGTCATCCAAAGGGGACCTCCCCGTCCTGGGTAGGAGGAACTCGTGCTCTGCCCAGGACAGGATGATGCTGTGGTCGACATCTGTCCTCTCCATGTGACCGTCCTGCCACAGAGACAGACGCTCTGGCTCAGTGCCGAGCAGGGCCTGGTCCTGCAGGTGCTCAGCAGCCAGGGGCAGGGCTTGTGGTCACTCGAGGACTTTCAAAGCTCTGCCCATTGCGTCTCTAGGATGAGAGGTGGTGCTGGGCAGGACCAGGGATGGGTCCTCTTGCTTATTATTTGGTAGGGGAACCCAGGAATAGGAGGGGGCTTTGCTCAGAAGCCATCCCTGGAGCTCCCTGGAACATCACCTGGCCGTGTCATTGCAGCCCCCCCAAGTCCAGGTGCTTCTCTGGCACCCTTAGAACGGCAGCCATTTCATTGTATTAAAGTCCAGGGAGAGGGACAAGAAGCAGGCACGCCCAGGGTTTTATTAGCTACAGTGTTGGCATCCTTCTGCCAGAAATCTGCACTTGTGAATTGAATCCTGTCACCACACCTCTGCTTCCTGCAAAGATCTCAGCCAGAGGTTCTCCAGGAATTGGGCTGGTGGCCCCACAAAGCCCACAGGCAGTATGCTGGCCTCCCATGGGCCAACAGCAGTGGGGTCTGCCCATCCTGGGAAGACTAGGCTTTCAGCAGAAGGCAGGAGGACAAGACACAGGAGGGACTGAGACCTCGTGGTGCTGATCCCAGCTGAGGGATGTGTGTGGCATAGGTTTCTTGATGGACAACCACTCTCGTGTGTATGTTTTCTTTTCTTTTTTATCTTCATTACATCTCCTCCTCCTCCTCCTCCTTCTATTTTTTGTAACTGGTGATAGAACACAGGGGCATCCTTCCTCTGAGCTACATTCCCAGCCCTTTTTATTTATTTTATTTTGGAAACAGGGTCTCACTAAGTTGCTGAGGCTGGCCTTGAACTTGTCATTCTGTCTCAGCATCCCAAGTACCAGGATTACAGGTATGCACCACCATAACAGCTTCAATACATGTTCTCCTCCTCCTCCTCCTCCTCCTCCTTCTCCTCCTTTTCAAATCTTCTTTGAGGTATAATTGACATGCAACAAATTGCCTCTGGTTAAAGTGGACAAGTTGGTAAGTTTTTACTCTGGCATACGTCCTTGAAATCATCATCACCATCAAGATAAGGCACAAATTCCAAGTCTCTTCTGCCCTTTTGCAATTCCTCCTCAGCCTCTCCCACCTCCCCAGGCAACTAGTAACCTGCCTTCTGGCATGACAGGTCAGTTTGCATTTTCTGGAACTTCATACACATGGAATTGTGCACCGTGTACTCTTTCTGTTTGGCTTCTTCCATCTAGCATAACTTTTTGTTTTGATACTGAGGATTAAACCCAGGGGCATTAACTCTGAACTACACCCCCAGCCCTTTTTATTTTGAAACAGGGTTTCACTACATTGCTGAGGCGGTCCTCAAACCTGCGATTCTCCTATCTCAGCCTCCCAAGTACTGGGATTACCAGTGAGCGCCACCAAGCCAGGCCAGTCTAACTTGAAATTCACTTGTGTTGTTGCACGTATCATTAATCTGCTGCCTCCTCTTGCTGGGCACCGCTGTATCCTGTGGACGTGCTGTACTTTGTCTGTTGTCTGTTGATGGACATTCCAGTTGTTTCCAGGTGTGGTCCAGACAGAGAGAATCACTGTAAACATTCATGTCAAGTCTCTGTGTGTACGTACACACTGTCTTCTCGGGTAAACACTAGGAGTTCAGTATCTGGATCACAGGGTACATATGTGTCTTAACTTTAGGACATGGCCAGACTGTCTTCCAAAGTGCTTGAATCATTTTATGTGAGAATCCTGGACTGGCAGAGATTTAGCCACCTGCCCTGGGACAATAGGAGGAAGTGACGAACATGGCTTTCCCAAGGATGAACTGTGGGGTCCTCCCGACGAAGGGGGCCCCTACCCCGATCTCCCTGGAGCGTCTACCCCGAAAAGGGGGTTCCCTGAGGAAAAGGAAGGTCGCGCCGCAATGAACACACGGCGGGGACTGCGCATCAGAGGACTCATCCGTTTATTATACGAGGGACAAAGAGTTATACAGAGCAGAGCGAGAGGGGTGTCTCCTTGCAGGGCCAATCAGGGTAAATGTCATCTTGGTCATGCCTCTTTGGCCCAGTCCAAAAAGTGATCACGCGCCGATCACACTACCAGGGACCTATCAATGGCTTGATCATGCTGAGGAGACATCCCTCGTCCAATCCTGGTCTCTGGTAAACACTCTTAGGCCTCCACCCTCGCCACTTCCCCTCTGCGCCATCTTTGATGCCTTTTTTTCCTTTCCGTCGGGGGCGGGGGGGGGGGGGCTACCGCCTTCTCTCTGGGGATCTTTCCCCACAATGAACTACTGAGTTTACATTTTTTAATAATCACTGTATGTTTTCTCACACATCCATGCGTTATAATCTTTTACTTATTTTATTTTATACCAGGGATAGAAGCCAGGAGCATTCTACCTGTGAGCTATACCCCTAGCCCTATTTTATATTTTTTATTTAGAAACAGGGTCTCACTAAGTTGCTGAGAGTCTGGCTAAGTTGCTGAGACTGGCCTTGAACCTGCGCCATCCTCCTGTCTCAGCCTTGTGCCAGTTGTGAGGATGGCGTCTAACTTCCATGCTTTGCAAGAATATATCGGATTTTCCCAACAGCCTTTGTTCTGTTTCTGAACACGCTATTCTCTACTGATCTCTTTATAAACTCCTGGGCCTCTACCCCACAATTTAATCAAGAGTGCTTCACAGTATTATTTTGACAGCCGGCCGGGTAAATCCTCCCTTATTGTTCCTTAATATAAAGAATTTATTGGAGTTTTCTCTTCCCTGTACATTCAGAATCAGCTTAAGTTTTATTAAAAACACCCCGTTGGGATTTCATTTGGCCTTAACTAGTTGTAGAAGACTATTTCCTCTAACTGTGCAATATGTGGACCATGTTTTGGAGCAGTCAGTGCTTTTGCACACAAGCATTCCTGAACCAGAAAACTGCTTTCTTGCTAAATTTTCTAGAGGTTAGTGTGTCTTATATCAACTCATATTTATGATAAATATTTACCATAGTCTTTCAGTACCAGACCATGCCAGAAGGCGAGCAGTGAGTGGGAAATCAAAGGCATGCTACCAGCTGGGCACAGTGGCACACGCCTGTGATGCCAGTACTTGGGAGGCTGAAACAGGAGGATCACAGGTTTGAGACCAGCCTCAGTAACTTAGCAAGACCCAGTCCTTTTTATTTTTTTTTTATTTGGAAACAGAGACTCACTGAGTTGCTGGGAAAGCTGCCTGGAGGAGGTGATGTGTAAACTGAGGCAGGAAAGGCGAGGAGGAAGAAGGTGGCAAAAGTGGGGCCCCAGGGGAGAGCTGAGGACATGTCAGGGTGTCAGGAGCAGAGCGGGTGGGACAGGGGTGGTGATGTCCCAGGATGAGGCTGTGGAGAGCAAATCGTGCGTCAGGAAAGGCTTCTCCAGCTGGGTCTGTAAGGGCTGACTCAGGAATCCAGTCGGAGACTGGAGGAGCGGAGTGAGAGAGAGAAAGTTTATTGTTCTGAGAACAAAGGAGAACAACCAGTGTTTATAGGTAGGTAGGGGGCGGTCTTGGAGGACCAGGTGCGGGGCTACATTGGGCGGGAAGAAGGGGAAGAAACTGAAGCCAGCCAGAGGTGATAGGCTGGCTAGTTCCTGGCTTGGGAACGCCCTGCCGGCCGATGCCCAGAAGAGAAGCCGGAATTGCGCCATGTTTGGAGTGCTTTATGGGGATTCTGTTCCAACATTCCCCCCTCTTTGGTTTTATTTGGGACAGGGGCGTTGTGGCTCATCATTGGCTACTTCCTGCTGGCTGGGGCCACAGTGTGAAGGAGTGAGGGTGTGAGGAGCAGGAACAGGTATCCCCATATAGCTGCAGAGAAAAAGAGGAGAGGATTTTTTGGGGGTGAAAATCTATGAAGGTCCCTTGAAGCCAGAGGTGGGGTATCTGTTGAAGCCATTGGGGATGATAGTGGAGTCAGCAACCAGTGGTCCTCTGGTACGTCCTCTAGGAACTGGATGAAGCATTGTACAGGAGAGTCGGCGTGTGGAGAAGCCTTCTCTGGAGATGGAGTCATCAGAAGCCAAGAGTTGATAGTTCCTTAGGAGAAGCTTGGACTGGTGAATGAGGAGACCTGGGAGACTGAGTCGCGATAGAGACATATTACCTGTAGATGTGTAAGACCCCGCACGGATATTTCGCCCAGCCATTGTAGTAAACTTTACCCTTTTTCCCCCCAGCCCAACGTGTATCCCAGGGGTCATGTATTGTGAGGTTGTAGGCATGAGATTTTGGGATATACCGAAAGTACCCCCAAGATCAGCCATTCCAGGCGTAGGGGTCGTGGGTGTGACACGACCAATAGGGGCATCTGCCATATGTGTGGGGCCACCGTCTGCATGATGACCTGATTTGATCAAAAAGGAAGCATAGATAAGGGGGGCGTTTGAAAAGAGACAGAGAGTGGTAGAGACAGATGTATGGTAGATGAACATCCAGCAACTGGACAGTCGGCCAAGGCTGCTAGTTTCTCAATCCACAGGGCGGTGCTGACGCTGGGAGGAAGGGCGACGAGGAAGAGGAGTAACCTAGGACCCATGAGCGTTTATTTTCCCGGCACCGGGGGAAGATGCATAATCTGAAGGGAAAGTGGCTTTCCAGGAACGGCTGTGGATGCATAAGAGGGAGGGGGTGTATGGGTTAGGGGACGGTTTGAGTCGGGAAATGTGGACTTAAGGTGAGAGGGAGCCGTCAGTGAGGCGAAGTCGAGTGGCCGTGGGGTGTGGAGGGCGACAGTAGCCGGACCCGACCATTTGAGTTTGAGATCATGTGGGGGTTCAGGTGGGCAGAAGAGAACCTGCTGATGGCCAGGCGTGGTGGCGCACGCTTGTAATCCCAGCATTCAGGAGGCTGAGACCGGAGGATCCGGGTTCGCGGCCAACCTCAGCTACCTGGTGAGGCACTCCGCAACTTAGTGAGACTCAGTTTCAAAATAAAGAATAAAAAATAGGACAAGGGGTATAGCTCAGAGGTAGAATGCCCCTGAGTTCTCAATCCACAGGGCGGTGCTGATGCCAAAAAAAAAAAAAAAAGAAGAGAACCTGCTGTCCAGTTTGTAAAGGTTGAGGTAAGGATGTAGCTGGAGAAAGAGGTTTGGGGAGAAGCCAGTCTTGGTATTGCCAGAGCTCCTGTCAGAGGAAGGAGAGAAGAGGGAAGGCCAGCTGAGGGGGGAGTGGCCCGGCCTCGGGGTGAAGACCAGGTGGTAAAGGGGGGGCGACCATACACGATTTTTTTTTTTTTTTTTTTTTGCGGTACTGGGGATTGAACCCAGGGGCATTCTACCTCTGAGCTATACCCCCACCCTATTTTGTATTCTTTATTTTGAAACCAAGTCTCACTAAATTGCAGAGTGTCTCACTAGGTAGTTGAGGCTGGCTGAGAACCCAGATCCTCCGGTCTCAGCCTCCCGAATGCTGGGATTACAAGCGTGCGCCACCACGCCCAGCTCATACATGATTTTGAAAGGGGATAGTAGTGTAGGTTTTTTGGGAGGGCCCGTAGCCGCAACAGGGCCAATGGTAAGAGGGCACCCGGTCTAGGTGGGTCTCTAGCACTAGTTTGGTAAGGAGGAGCCAGGGTGGAATAGGGAGTGAGGTAATGAAGTAGTTTGGTCTTTGATCAGGACAGGGAGCAGGGGGCAGACAGAGGGTGAGGGGGTGCAGGGCTGCAGCTCTGGCCTTGGAGTCAGCCAGGGCATTACCCTGGGTGACTGGTGAGTCATCCTGGTGGTGGGCCCTGCCTTGTTTGTGACCTGAGATCCTGAACCAAATGGTAGGAGCCATTGGGCTTCTTTACAGCTAAAACGGGGGTGTTATATGGAGAATGGGCAGGGCGAATATAGCCCTTTTTGTGAAGGTCCGTAGTTATTGGCTAGAGTCCCTTTAGGGAGGTACTGGAGAGTGGGTATTGAGGCTGGTTAGGAAAGTGGGAGGGATCTTTAAGGACAATTTTAACAGGCGTACACTTGGCCAGTGAGGAAGAGGTGACATCCCTGACCAAAGAGTTTACTAGGTGATGGGAGAATGTGTTATTGGGTTGTAGGTGTCAGCCTGGCTGACTGGGGGGCCAACATGGCCAACAGGAAGGCGGAGGTGGGGGAGGGAGTATGTAAAGGGTGGAGCTGTAGGGTGGCCCAGAGCTGAGACAGGATATTGCGTCCCAAAAGGGGGACCGGGCACTTCGGCATGACTAAAAACTGGTGGGAAAAGAGAGTTATTGAGGGAACAGCTGAGAATAGGCGTTTGGCCAGGGGTAAATGTTTTTTCCTCCAATGCCCACAATAGGAGAGGAGGTAGGGAAGATGGTTCCCCAAAATTCCCTTAAGACCGAAAAGGTGGCCCCCGTGTCCACCAAGAAGGAGATGACCCGGCCTTCTACACAGAGAGCGACCCTGGGCTCCTGCCTATGTGTTGGAATGGCCGGTGTTGGAGACCCAGGGCCCCGTCAATCGGTGGCTAGCCCCAAGAGAGCCGGGTCAGAAGGACAGGCCGCGAGTCCCCTCCAGGACAAGGGACAGTCCAATCCCCAATGACCCATTTGTTGACATTTGGGGCATGGATTTTTAAGGGGCCGAGGGTTAGGGCACGCCTTGGCCCAGTGGCCTTCCTTTCCGAACTTGAAGCAGGCCGAGTCACGGCTGCTCTTCCGGGTGGCGGGTGAGGGCCATTGGTCAGTGGTGGTCTTAAGGGCCTGGGCCAATAGGACAAACTTCTGGTGTTGTTTACGCTCATTGTGACCGTGGTATACCTTAAAGGCGGCCTTGAGAGCTTGACCCTGATATCAGGATAGGATTGGGAGAAAAAGTGAGTCATAAGTCAGGTGATTTGGGATCTAGGTTAGTATATTGGAAGAGGGCCTTTGTTAAGCATTTTAAAAAGGAAGAAGGATTTTTGTGTTTATCCTGGATAACCTCCTGTAGTTTGTTTGTTTGTTTTTTAATTAGTAGACTTTTGAGCGGCCCCACAGACTCCTGCAACTAAGCAGGTGATAAACTGGTCCCTCCTGAGAATGTGGTTGGGGTTGCTGTAGTCACAGTCAGGGTCCCAGTCAGGGACGGCCTCAGCCCCCGGGGGTGTTTGGCATCCGTTTGTCTGGTCTGATCTGCACGCTGCCTGGCCTGTTCCCAAACCCTACGCCTCTCCTCCGGGAGGAGGGTAGTGGAGACGTCGTTAAAGGTGAGGCTGTAGGCCTGGGTGAGATAGACAAATTTTTTAATATAGGAGACTGGGTTAGCTGTGTAAGAGCCCAGGCACTTTTTTATCTGAGAGAGGTCACCATAGAGAAGGGAACATGAACCCCCACAATACCCTCATTCCCTGACACCTCCCGGAGAGGAGCCAGTACTGGTGGAGGCCTAGAGGAGCTGAAGGGGGATGGGGCACACAGGTGAAGGAGGGCGGCACAGGCGGCCCGGGCCCCCAGCGCTCCGGCTTGGTGAGGGGAGGGGGATGGGACTCACGGGCCGAGAACGGGTAAGGGGAGGCCTGGACGGAGCAGGCAGACAGTTATGGGGGGGGGGCTCGTTGGTGGGGTCGAAGGAGGAGAGCAGGGAGCTGAGGGGGAGTCGGAGGGTTTGAGAGGTGTGGGAGGTTTGCAAGCCAGGAGAGCAAGCAATTATGAGGAGGTCTGGCCAGGAGTGCAGGAGGGAAAAGGATTTTACAAATGGGATCTCCTTCCACTTTTTCGAGCGCTCAAAGTAGTTGAACAAATCTCGGAGAATTTGGAAATCTAGGGAGATTTTAGGTGGCCATCTGGAAAATGTCCAGTCCTGGGTGTAAAATCTGATGAGCTGTTTGGGTCGAATATCGTGTTTCAAGCCGGGCGTGGTGGCTCACGCTTGTAATACCAGCATTTAGGAGGCTGAGACAGGAGGATCTGGGTTTGTGGCCAGCCTCAGAAACCTAGTGAGGCCCTCTGCAACTTAGTGAGACCCTGTTTCAAAATAAAGAATAAATAGGGCTGGGGGTATAGCTGGAAGGTAGAATGTCCCCAAGTTCAATACCAAGTACCGCAAAAAAAAAAAAAGGGCTGAGGGTATATAGCTCAGAGGTAGAATGCCCCTGAGTTCAATCCCCAGTACCACACACACACACAAAAAAAGAATACCAGGTTTCAGGGAGAGTGTATTTAGATTATCTAGGAGGCATCGGAGGGGGCCGTCAGTGGGGAGGAGGAGGAGGAGCCCATAGTGGAATGGGGAGAGGCAGAGAAAACTCAGGCAGACAGGGTCCACCGGGCGTCCCCACGGGGACCTCGTATACAAGAGGACCCCAGGGGGGTGTAGAGGGCAGGAAGGAGCGAGGTCGTCACCGCGGCCCCTCAGCCCAGGGCCAAACGGCCGGAGGTCCCGAGTACCCGGCTTGGGGTTTTTACAGCTGCGGAGGAGAAGAGAAGGGAGGCGGGGTAAAAGGAAGCCAGGCGGGGAGGTGCCGGGAAAACTTACCAGGCAGCCGGTGGTGGATGAGGATAAGAGCGCTCGAAAAGGCAGACGAGGACGGGGTCCCTGGGCCACCGGAGGAAGGGAGGACTCTCTGGGGGTAGAGACCCAATCCCTCCCGGGTTTCGGCACCATTGTAAGAGCTGACCAGGAATTCCGTCGGAGACCAGAGGAGTGGAGAGAGAGAGAAAGTTTATTGTTCAGAGAACAATTTTTATAGGTAGGGTAGAGACGGTCTTGCAGGACCAGGTACAGGGCTACATCGAGTGGACGAAGGGGAAGAACTTGGAGCCGGCCAGAGCTGATAGGCTGGCTAGTTCCTGGGCACGGGAACTCCCGGCCCGTCGATGCCCAGAAGAAAGGCCAGAATTGCTCCATGTGGGGTGCTTTATGGGGATTCTGTTCCAACAGGGTCCCCACTGGATCCTGCAGTCCAGGGGCCTTGGGGGCAGAGCTGGAGCCTGAGCTGGCCTGTAATCCCAGTTCTTGGGAGGCTGAGAGGAGGATCACAGGTCTGGGGTCAGCCTCAGCAACTTAGACTCTCAGCAACCTAGTGAACCCTGTATAAAAGAAAAGAAAAGAAAAAAATGTGCTGGGGGTGTATCTTGGAGGTAGAATGCTCCTGGGTTCAATGTCCAGTATCAAAAAAATAAAAAAATAAAAGCTGGAGCCGACACTCTCAACTTTGTCCTTCTGGCTGCAGCGTGGAGGTCATACCAGAGGGAGGCACGGCCGCGTCAGGGTTGTGACAGGGGCACGGGAGCTCCAAGGAGCGGAACTGAGTGCTGTCTCTAGTTTGTCCTTCTTTGCAGGGTCTGTGGTGCTGAGTCGGCACACAGGGTAGGATCTTGCCGTGTTACTTTACAGCCACGCCGGGGACCAAGGGCCCTAGCCCACTCCTCACCCTGGCCAACCTCAGCTCCTTTATCTGAAGACTCCAGCTGTTGTAAAGAAGTGTCCATGCCGTGTCCTGCCTGTGTGGTATAGGAACGAGTGGCAGTGATGGTGGTGGGGACAGTTTGATCAGCTGCAAAGTGTCCTCTCTTACTGAGTAGGAAGGGGAAGGGGTGTGGGGGTGATACCGTCTCCTTTTTTTTGAGATGAGGGGTCTCCTTGGATCCCTGGGCTCAAGGGATCCTCCTGCCTCAGCCGTCCAGTGTGCAGCTGCACTCAGCCTCTCTATCCTTTTATGAACCGTTTTCCTGGTGCCATCTGAATCCTTTGACATTGCTGTCCAGACTTGAGACACAGAGTCCGACCGCTTCCCTTGAAAGGGTTCCCTCCGAGGTGAACCCGACGACGCCGCTCTCACCCGGGCTTTCCGTTAAGGCTGAGAGGTGCTCTGGGGCATCTGACTACAAGGCTAAGGTCTTTTGTGTGATTTAATCTGATAGATTCAAAGAGGAGCATAAAATGACTTCTCTGGGCCACAGAATCACGGAGCTCTTGCAATTACACGCCTCCTTTCATGGAAAATTAGATTATCCCTGTAGCTCCACTGAAATGAGTCTCTAATGCCAGGGACTGTGTTAATTAATAAGCCGCAAGTGTCGACTTTTGATTTGAGGCTTTTCTTTTTTTTTTTCAGTACTGGGGATTGAACTCAGTCAGGGGCATTCTACCTCCAAGCTACACCCCCAGCCCTATTTTTTCTTTATTTTGAAACAGGGTCTCACTAAGTTGCGGAGTGCCTCACTAGGTAGCTGAGGCTGGCCTCGAACCCAGATCCTCCTGTCTCAGCCTCCCAAATGCTGGGATTACAAGCATGTGCCACCATGCCCGGCTTGATTTGGGGCTTTGTTGGGGGAGGATCACTTATTTTTAAAATAGCTTTGGACTAATCTACTTGCAATATAATAAAAGGGCAAAAGCTGCCTGGCGTTAGTCTGTTTCCAGTGTGCCCACACTACGTGCTGGCCCTTTGGGGCCCACGCCTGCGGGTGAGATGGGTATGTAGTATCCTAGGTTGCGAGGTGGAAGCCTTCGACCATTGCACCTCCTTGGAAAGAACTGTGCTGATCACTCACAGAGCAAAAGGAGACTTTGGGGGATCACTGAAGTATCTCAGCAATGTGCCCTGGAGGTTGTAGAGAGGCCTTGAAAGAAGTCCAACCCTGTCCTGAGGGAGAGGATTGAATCTCCCAAGCAGGTGGAGGCCACACACTCTGGTCATTCTGGAACCAGGATTCCAGGGGTCCTCAGCTCAGCCTCCTCTTAGAAACAGGCTCTGTTGAGCTGAGTACGGTTGCACAAGCCTTTAATCCCAGACAGGCAGATTACAAGTTCGAGGCCAGCCTCAGCAACTTAGGGAGACCCTGTTTCAAAATAAAAATATTTAAAAAAGAGCTGGGGGTGTAGCTTAGAGGTAGAATGCCCCTGGGTTCAATCCCCAGTACTAAAAAGAAAGAAAAGAAAAGCGCGGATCTGCCCGCCTTCTCTCCAGTTGTGCACGCCTCCAGTGGTTTCCGGGAGCCGCCACTCATGCAAGTGAATGAGAGCTGTCCTCAGCTTTGCCCAAGCTGCTTGGCTCAGACGCTGGCGGAAAGAAAGGCGACTTACCAAACGTGTGAGAATCAGGGAAAGAGTAAAAGAGCCCCAGGCAGCCCAACACAGCTGTATCCAGTCCATCCCATAGAACAAGCGTTTGCTTGGGCTCGAGTCCGCCAGAGGGAAGGAAATGATTAGCCTTTCCAGACGGCTACCAGAAGGTGGATGGACTCCCACGCTGGTCCCAAGGGCAAGGGCACAGGGCAGGATGGAATGTCCTCTGGATTCTCTCTCTCAGCTTTCCTCCCCCACCGGTGGAAGCAATTCCCATTTTAGATCGCAGTTTAATTTTCTTTTGTGCCATGCTGCTTGAGGGTAGGAGGGGTGTGAGTCTCAGGGGGACAAGTGTTTGTTGTGTATCTCTCTGCACATATGCAATGTCCGTCACGAGAAGGAAACAGTGTATGGGGCGTGGGGTTCCATCTCCACTTCCATGCCGAAAGACAGTTGGGCTGTAAAAAGCAGACATGGAGCCAGGCATGGTGGTGCACGCCTGTAATTCCAGTACTTGGGAAGCTGAGACAGGAGGATCATAGGTTCAAAGACAGCCTCAGCAAGTAGGGAGACTCTCATCAACCTAGTGAGACTCCATTTCAAAATAAAAATAAACTAGGGCTAGGGGTATAGCTCAGAGGTAGAATACCCCTGGGTTCAATCCCCAAAACCACTAAATAAATAAATAATAAATGAGCCGGGCGTGGTGGTGCACGCTTGTAATCCTAGTACTTGGGAGGCTGAGACAGGAGGATCTGAGTTTGTGGCCAGCCTCAGCTACTTAGTGAGGCCCTCTGCAACTTAGAACCTGTTTCAAAATACTGGGGTTATACCTGGGAGGTAGAATGCCCCTGAGTTCAATCCCCAGTACCGCAAAAAAAAAAAAAAAAAAAAGGAATAAATAAATGCAGACACAGGTTGACTGATGTGTTGCTTTTTGGGGTGGCCCATTGAATGTGGCTTTTGCTGGAGGCGAGGATTATTTTCTGTGTCCTCTCCAATTTCACCCTTGGCCTGCAGGTTCCAGAAAGACTGGCTATGCAGCCCTGCAAAAACCCACGGTGTTGCCGGGTGTGGTGGCGCACGCTTGTAATCCCAGCATTCGGGAGGCTGAGACGGGAGGATCAGGGTTCTCAGCCATTCTCAGCTACCTAGTGAGGCACTCCGCAACTTAGTGAGACCCGGTTTCAAAATAAAGAATAAAAAATAGGGCTTGGGGTGTAGCTCGGAGGTAGAATGCCCCTGAGTTCAATCCCCAGTACTGCAAAAAAAAAAAAAAAAGAAAAAAACCCACAGCGTTGCCAGGAGATAGAAGGTATCGGGCGCCCCAGGCTGAACCCTCAGCCATGAGGCCCCAATAAAAGACGCTGCCTAAATATTACTGGTTCGAACCTCTTTTATTATATCTCTCTCTTTCTGGGATCAAGAGCATTGCACAAGCAATAACACACACAGTACAGAGGTCGTCTTTCCAAATAGTGCTTTTCCTACAGACTTCCAATAACCCCTCTCTCTAGCAACCCGACTTCCACTAGCAACCCACAATCTTTCTTCCCAGGACTTCCCCAGCAACCCAGCCAACCTCTTCCCAACCGCTTCTTCTTCCCAACCACTTCCTCCCAGAACTTCCCAACCAGCCTTTCCCCAGCAGCTCTCTCTCTAGGCGAGAGGTGGAGGCTTTTAAAGCTGCGCAGGGCCTAAGCCACGAGGCGTCTCATACGGGTCTCACCTGGGCCGGCCATGAGTCGGGCGTGCTGGTGCATGCGCTCTGGCGTGGCACAGCCCCGGGATGTTATTCACCTGTAGCTGCTTCTGGCACTTTACCAGGCGCCATCTAGAGGCGAGGTCTAGCCAGCCGAACTAGGCCCCCGACAAGAAGGGACAGAAAACACTTGGCGGCTTGAAACCACGTCGCCTGTCTGTGTGCGGCTTTTGGCTGCACACCTAGTTTGCACACACATGTTCCGTGATGCATTTGGGACTGGCAAGGGGTCAGAGCCAGAGGCCCCACAGAAAGCTTTTCAACAAGACCTTAGGCAAGAGGCAAAAGGCAGCCCAGACAGATATATTGAACAGCACTTTACCGACAGGGCAGGGGAGAGGAGGGAGACATATATCGTAGGTTAAAAGGGAAAAAAAAATTTTTTTTTTTGAAATGTGGTAACTTGCTAAAAATGGCAAATGTGGTTAAGGGTCACTTGTGGACTGATAAGCTTTTGCAACAACAATTGAAAAATCAGTTAAGGGACTCTGCTTCCCTTATCTCTGTGCCTGCCTCTTCCTATCACTGGCTGCTGCTGAAACCAGGGGAATAGTATCTGTTTAATTGGTTTTTAGATTTTCTGGAAGAACTTTCACAGTCAAGGCCAATGGGATTCTTTCTTTCTTTCCTTCCTTCCTTCTTTCCTTCTTTCTTTCTCTTTGTTTTGTTAGTGTTGGAGATTAAACCCAGGTGCATTCTACTTCCAAGCTACATCCTGACCTTTTGTTTTTTAATTTTGAAACAGGGTTTTGCTAAGTTGCTGAGCATCTTGCTAAGTTGCTGAGGCTGGCCTTGAACCTGAGGTCCTCCTGCTTTAGTCTCCTAAGTGCTATGACTACAGACATGTGCCACCACGCCAGCTGATCCCTGTTTCAACCACTGCTTTTTTTTCAGGTGACAAGATCTTCCATATTGGGGGATCCCAGATACAATCAGTCCTGTCTCCTTATGGTATCCAGGCCACAGTCATGTAAAATACGTTGCCCATTAATTCCACTTTGTGGATAAAGAATGAGTTGTACAATGGCAGAGAGCTTTGACTAGCACAGAGCAGCAGATGGGAAGACAGGACCTTCCAGGCCTGGATCTAATGCAGGGAAACCTTTGCCACAGATGTTTTCAGAACCTACTTAGCATCCAGGTGCAGTGGTGCTCACCTGTGATCCTAAGACTTGGGAGGTGGGAAGCTGAGACAGGAGGATTGCAAGTTCGAGGCCAGCTTGGCAACTTAGTGAGACCCTGTCTCAAAATAATAAATAAAATAGGTCTGGGGTGTAGCTCAGAAGTAGAATACCCCTTAGGTTCAATCCCCACTAACATACACACACACACACACACACACACACACACACACACACACACGAACCCATCTGGAATCCTGACCTGTCCGCAAATCAATGGATACGTAAATAAATATCACCAAAATATAGCGGTAGAATCAGGATGATGATTTTTTTTAGATCCACAAGCATTTATCCAAACACTAAAAAAATGAGTATTTGAGAACCACATGCAGAAGTTTTCATCACTGGCTTGCATAATAAAAAATAGTTTATGAATGCAAGTGTTTTTTTCCTCATCCGCCATCTGCAGTATTGTTTATGGAAGAAACTGAGGTTATAAATCTTCCTGCCAAAGCTTCCGGCAGGCATCTACTTGCAAGCCCATGGGTAAAACGTTTGCATGTATATTTTTTAATGAATAGTCTCTTCAGGGTTTAATTAGTCCTTGTGTCTATGCATGAATCATTCATAATCTGGATTTGCCGCTAGCACATGGTGGTGAGAGGCAGATGAATAGAAATGATATTGTGAAAGAAAATACAAAATGCTCTTCAGCCGATTATCACTGGCTGGCAACATGGTCTATGGAGATAAACGTTGATTGACAGCTGTTGTGGATTTTTGGGGATTGATTTCTTGTGTGTCAGTGAGGAAAGGGACAATACGGGAAGCACGAGCATTAGGTGTGTTCCACACCAGGCCCTGGAGCATCGTACATGCACCAGCCAGCCTGATGGCAGAGAATTCCCGGAGCTCATGAGAGTAACATTAGTAACTGTGCACTGTGGGTACTCCACCGCGTGACTTACCCACGGTCACTGAGCTAGTAAGGGGCAGTGCCCGAAGTGAACCTGGACCCATCCTGCCCACCCCATTGTCTGAACACTGAAGAGCGATTAAGTTTGAAGTTTAGCTAAATAATTGATTTAAAAAGCAATACTGTTGTTCACAGAAGAGATTCAGAGTAGCCAAAAGGTCGAAGCAACCCAAGTATCCATCAATGAAGAGCAGATAGACAAAATGTGGTTTTGTCCATGTAACAGAATATTATTCACGTTCTGACATGTGCTTCAATGTGGATGTTCCTTCTCTCTCATTTTTAAATTATTAATCAAGCATTTAAAATTATCTCATTCTTTCCTCCATTCATTTTTATTTGTATATTCTATTTTATTTGTGATACTGGGGATTGAACCCAGGGGCATTCTACCCTATTTTATTTTTTATTTTGAAACAGGGTCTCACTACATTGCTGAGAGTCTCACTGAATTGCAGACGGTGGTTTCAAACCTGCAATCCTCTTGTCTCAGCCTCCTAAGTACTGGGATTACAGGTGTGCACCACCACACCCAGATCCCGTACGTTTTATTTTTTAATGAAAGAGATTATAATATGAATCTTTGATGTGCTGGAGTCTATCTTATATTGTTACCTTTACCACTTTCCAGACAAACTCACAACAGTTAAGTTCTATGTCACCCCCATGCCTTTGAATTATTAATGTTATAAATGTACTTATATGTGTAAATCCCTCAAAGCACTCTAAGTGGTGTCTTAAACAATGTTTATTTGTATTTAACCACATTGTCAAAACATTTCCAATGTTCCTTATCCCTTTCTACATTTCTGTGCATTATATGTGGGATCTTTCCCTTCCATCTAAAGAACACCTGTATTTCTTGTGATGTATGTCTGCTGGCCGTGAATTCTTTGCTTTTTGTTTTGCCTGAAAACATCTTCATTTCACCTTAATTTCCTTCATTTTTTTAAAGAGACCAGGTCTCACTTGCTGCCCAGTCTAGTCTTGAACTCCTGGGCTCGAGCCATCCCCCATGCCAGTCTCCCCAGAAACTGGGACCACAGGTGTGCACTGCGGCACCTGGCCTATTTCACCTTAACTTCTGCAGGAAATTTTCACTGGGTATAGAATTCAAGATTAGCAATTCTTCCTTTCTTTCTTAAGCTTTAAAGACACTGTTGTCTTCTTTCTTCTGTTTGTATTGAAAAGATAACACTCAGTCTTATTATTTCTCCTTTAAAGATAATACACAGGTTGAGAATCCTTAATCTGAAAATCCAAAATCTAAAAATGCTCCAAAATCCAAAACTTCTGGATTACCATGTTTTGGATTTTTGGAGCATTATGAATTTCAGATGTTCAGATGAGGGATGCACAACCAGTAAAGACTATGCCAATATTCCAAAGTCCGGAGAAACATCAAGATCTGAAAAATTTCTGGTCCCAATCGTTTTATATAAGGACTGTATCTCAACCTGTATGTATGTATATGTGTGTGTGTGTGTGTATATATATGTTTATATATGTATATGTATACATATGTATACATACGTGTATATATATATATATATAATTTTTTTCTCCAGCTATTTCTAAGGTGTCTCTCTCTCTCTCAGACACCTTTAGGACTTGACTATATTGTACATAGCTAAGGTTTTGTTTATATTTCTCCTTCTTGGGATTCACTGAGCTGCTCAAACCTCTGGATTAATGTCTTTCACCAGATTTGGGCAGATTTTTTTTTTTTTTTTTTTTTTTTTTTTGGTACTGGGGATTGAACCTAGAGGCATTCTACCTCCAAGTTACACCCCCAGCCCGATTTTATTTCTTATTTGGAAACAGGGTCTCACTAGGTTACTGAGAGCCTTGCGAGGTTGCTGAGGCTGGCTTTGAACTCACAATACTCCTGTCTCAGCCTCCCAAGTACTGGGATTTCAAGCATGCGCCACCGCGCCTGGCTGCTTTGGGCAGATTCATGATCATTATTTCTTCCACAATCGTTTCTGAACTGTTCTCTCTTCTCTTCCTCTTGTGGGATTTGAATAGCATTCAAGTTAGACCTTTCTACCATGCGTCTTTTTTACACTGTTCTGTCTTTTCCATTCTTTTTTCTCTCTAGATTTATCTATTTTTCGGGAGTGGGGGGTCCAGTCTTTGAGTTCCCTAAAACTGCCTTTAGCTTTATCCATTCTGCTGCTAAACACATCCAGTGATTTTTTTTGGGGGGGGGAACTGGGGATTGAGGGGCATTCTACCTCCAAGCAACATCTCCAGTCCTCTTTAAAATTTTTTTTTTCAGTACTGGGGATTGAAGTCAGGGGCATTCTACCTCCAAGCTACACCCCAATCCTATTTTTTATTCTTTATTTTGAAACAGAGTCTCACTAAGTTGCGGACTGCCTCACTAAGTAGGTGAGGCTGGCCTCGAACCCAGATCCTCCAGTCTCAACCTCCCAAGTACCGGGATTACAAGCATGGGCCACCACATCCAGCTTTTTTTAAATTTTGTTTTATTTTTTTATTTTGAAACAGGTTCTCCCTAAGTTGCTCAAGGTCTCACTAAGTTGCTGTGGCTGGCCTTGAACCTGCGATCCTCCTGTCTCAGCCTCCCAAGTACTGGGATTACAGGTGTGCACCAGTGCACCTGGCTACCCATCCAGTGAATTCTTAATTCCAGATATTATATTTTTATATCCTATAATGTTTATTAGATTCTTTTTCTGTATTTCTAATTCTGTTTAATCGATCTGTCTACTCATCTATGTTGTTCTTTTTATCTTTCCCTTTAACTTATTGATCATGGTTATGTTGAAATTAGCTCCTTGCCAATCAAGCTGCTGAAGACACACTGATTTGCCAAGTAAGTCTCCCCCCCGGCTCTTGGCATTTCAGCCATCTGTACTTCTGAACATTCACATTTCCTTTCTGTAGCTTCCCCCTCCCCCCATAGCTGCCCAGGGGTTTCATGGAAGAGAAGAATTATTATTACTCTTATTATTATTTTGCCATACTGGGGATTGAACCCAGGGGTGCTTTACCACTGAGCTGCAATCCCCAGTTCTTTCTTATTTTTTATTCTGAGACAGGGTCTTGCTAAGTTGCCCAAGCTGGTCTCGAATTTGTGATCCTCTGGTCTCAGCCTCCTGAGTTACTAGGATTCCAGGCATGTGCCACCGAACCCAGCTGGGAAATTAAACATTTGAAAAACTCCAAGAGCTGTGAGGACAGTCACGAAGGCCTGGCTTTATGTGCATGTGGCTGCTTGGTGACCGCCAAGGCAGACGCTGGTTTCCCAGGCTGGATCCACTTGACTAAGTCCCCCTTAGCCGGCCAAGTCTACAAGGATGGCATGGACGGTTGAATTTATTTATTTTCCTTCTTATGCATCACAAGTTTTTTAATGTTTAAATGTTAAACTTATTTACAAGGAAAATAACTTTGATATTTAACTCAACTACTCAATGTCATTTTAAATTGCCTCCTACTTGAGCCAGGCATGATGGCTTGTACCTGTAATCCCAGTGCTTGGGAGGCTGAGACCAGAGGAATGCAGTTTCAAGGCCAGCTTCAGCAACTTAAGGAGACTCTGAGCAATTTAGGGAGACCCTGTTTCAAAATTAAAAATAAAATAGGACTGGGTGTGTAACTCGGAGTTAGAATGCCCCTGGCTTCAATCCTCAGTACCACCAAAAATAAAATAAAAACAAAAACAAATTATATATATATATAAAATTTTAAATTATATATAATTTAATTTTGTCTTGATATTATATATATAATCTACTCTTAGTTAATATATATGCACTTCAAATAAAAGCCATTGGGTTTAAAATATTTTTACTATAGTAAAATTCTTGTAACATAACACTTACCATTTAACCGGTTGTAAACGCACGGTGTTGGCATGTGGCCGTCACTATCATCCGTCACTACGGCCCAGAACTCTTCCACTTGCAAAACTGCAGCTCCATTCCCGTTAACCATGACTTCCCGTTCCCCACTTGCCACAGCCCTGCAGCCACCATTCCCTCTTCTACCCCGGTGCATTTGACTACTCGTTACCTCATGTGAGTGGCCTCACGTGGCATGTGTCATTTTGTGACCAGTTTATTTCACTTAGTGTAATGTTCTCAAGGTTCATCCATGTGACAGGGTGTCCTTCCTTTTGAAGGCTGAATAATATTCTATTATGTGAATATACTATATTTTGCTTATTTATTCATCCAGTAGTGGACATGGGTCTCTTCCATGTCTTAACTATTATAAACAATGTTGCCATGAACATCAGTGTACAAATTTTTCTTTGAGACCCTGCTTTCAGTTTTTTCAGGTTTAACCCCAAACCTGAATGGTAATAGTAATTCTATTTTAAATTTGTTGAGGAATTGACATATTGTGTTCTGTAGCAGCTGTACCATTTTTATATTCAAATTCTCCACATCATCACATGCAATTGCCTGTTTTCTTGGTGTTTTTTAAAGTAGCCATTTGAATGCATGTGAAGTGGGATCTCATTTATTGAATGATTACTGATGTCAACCATCTTTTTATGTGTTTAATAGCTGTTTGTGCCGTTGCCTTTTTTTCCTCTCTTTTCTTTTTTGCTGCACTATGAATTGAACCCAGGGCCTTGCGCGTGCGGGGCAAGAGCTCCACCACCGAGCTACCCCAGCCTCTGGCCCATTTTGCAATCAGGTCGCCTTGTTGAGTTTTAGGAGTTCTCTACTCTGGATGTGGATCCCTTACCAGATACATGATTTGTAAGCATTTTCTCACATTCTGTAAGTTGCCTTTTTACTCTGTTGACAGTGTCCTTTGCCAATCTCTTTGTTTGTTATCTGCTCCTTTAGTGTCATATCTAAGACATCATTGCCCATTTCAAGGTCATGAAGCTTTTGCTCTATGTTTGGTTCTAACAGTTTTATAGTTTCAGCATCTCAGTATTTGACATCCCTCTTTTTTTTTTTTTTTTTTTTTGGTACTGGAAATTGAATCTAGGGGTGTTCTACCTCTGAGCCTCTGAGCTATACCGCAGCTCTGAGGCTGTCCTCGAACCTGTGAATCATCTTCCTGTCTCATCCCCCAAGTACTGGAATTACAGGCATGCTCCACCATGCCTGGCTTAACAAATGATGTTAAAATCTGTTGTCAATTTGCCTTGTTCCTAGTGTACTGTTATGTCAGTTACTACTTTGATGGAAGTTGCAAAAGTATGCCCCATTCTGTAGAAAATGGATATGGCCACCAATCCCCTTACCTCTCCTGCTGGTGGTCACTGTGTTTGTGAGCCATTGCTATGGTGAGATAGGCCAGACTATCTGATTCACGGTTCTCATTTGCCCTGCTGTTTGTTTTGTAGTTATTGGACAGTCTTGAGTACAGCCACTTCTGAACACCTTCTCAGTGCCCGTTGGTCTTTGTTTGTTTTTTAATTTGTGTCTGTGTGTCTGTGTAGTACTGGGGATTGAATCCAGGAGCACTCTACCACTAAACTACAGCTATACCCCCAGCTTTTTTGTTTTTTTTTTTCTTCAGTACTGGGGATTGAACCTAGGGTCATTCTATCTCATGCTACACCTCCAGCTCTATTTTTTACTCTTTATTTTGAAACAGGGTCTCACTAAGTTGCAGAGAGCCTCACTAAGTAGCTGAGGCTGGCCGTGAACCTTCGATCCTCCTGTCTCAGCCTCCCAAATACTGGGATTACAAGCATGTGCCACCATGCCTGCCCCCTCCCCCAACCCTTTTTTATTTTATTTATTTATTTATTTATATATTTATTTATTTATTTATTTATTTATTTTTTGCAGTACTGGGGATTGAACTCAGGGGCGTTCTACCTTCGAGCTATACCCCCAGCCCTATTTTTTATTCTTTATTTTGAAACCGGGTCTCACTAAGTTTCAGAGTGCCTCACTAGGTAGCTGAGGCTGGCCTCGAACCCAGATCCTCCGGTCTCAGCCTCCCAAATGCTGGGCCTTTTTTATTTTGAAACAAGATTTCATTAAGTTAGTGCACACTGGCCTTGAACCTATGAACCTTCTGTCTCAGCCTCCCAAGTACTGGGATTACAGGCATGTGCCACCTCGCCCAGCACCCACTGGTCTTTATCAGCCACTGGCAAGGAACTTCTGTGAATTTTCTAGAAGCCTAGCACTTCCTGTACCAGCAACACAGATCTGGGCTGCCATCCCAAGGGTTGGCTTGGCAGGGTGTAGACTGGGGGTGAGGGAAGGGGAAGCGATTGTGGGAAATATGAATTAGGCAAAATCCCAAAGCAGATTTTAAATTGTGTGATTCTTGGTATGACCTGTGCTGGGTTTAAACGTGTGTGTGTGTGTGTGTGTGTGTGTGTGTGTGTGTGTGTGTGTGTTCCTGGGGATTGAACCCAGGGGTGTTCTACCTCTGAGCTATCCCCTCAGCACTTTTTATTTTTTGTGTGTTGAGACAGTCTTGCTAAATTGTTGAAGCTGGCCTTGAACCTTCGATCTTCCTGCCTCAGCCTCCTAAGTAGTGGAATTACAGGTGTGCGCCACTGTGCCTGGCTGGGTTTACACACCTTTCAGTAGTACTTTTGACAACTTTGCTGGGAGCTGACAGGCCTCCACAAAACAGAGGCCCCTTTGTGGACTTTCTGGGGGAGGCCAAGAGGGGCAGCAGGGACCCAGGGAGGAGGCCTGCCTAGGGGGCCAGGGAGAAAGGAGGAGGGCTGGCCTAGACCCCAGTAGTGTGGGAAGCAAAGGGTGAGCCCAGGAAGTGCTAGCTGGGAGTGAGGGGAGGGCGGGGCCGTGGACATGAGCACACGCTTTCAGGGCAAAACAGGTAGCCAAGCACAGCTGGGCTGGGAGGGCCAGAGGCGCGGGTTTGGATTCAGAAGCAACCTTCACAGTGAGGTGGGGTTCCGAGCAGGTCGGGCTGTGGTCTGCTAGATGTCCACAGCAGTGGCTGCTACTATTTGCTCCCTGGACCAGAGTGTGTAGAGAGGAGGTCAAAGGGCAGGGCCAGAGCTGAGGGGCAGAAGGAGGAAGAGGATCTGGGCGTGGTGGTGCATGCCTGTAAACCAGCCACTAGAAAGGCTGAGGCAGGAGGATCCCAGGTTCAAGGCCAGCCTGGGTTATTTAGTGAGACCCTGTCTCAAAATAAAATAATAAGAGTCAAGTATGGTGGCGCATGCCTGTAATCCCAGGACTTGGGAGGCTGAGATAGGGTTGCAGGTTCAAAGCTCGCCTCAGCAACTCAGTGAGGCTTGCATCAACTTAGCAAGACTGGGGTGTAGCTCAGAGGTAAAACGCCTCTGGGTTCAATCCCCAGCACCACAAAAATAATAAATAAATAAATAAATAAATAAATAAATAAATAAATAAATAAATAAATAAATAAAGCTGGGGATGTAGCTCAAGTAGTAGAGCACCCCTGGATTTAATCCTCAGTACCCCAAATAAAATGAAAATAAAAGGAGGAAGAGGCCTGGGGTAGAAGTGTCTTCTAGTCTTCATGTTATCGAAACAGTGGTATGTATTCTAGTTTTTAGGCTTTTCTAGAACCGAGAAAATAACTGATAACTGAAATTTTAAAATCTTGCTGTGTAGCTTGGATTGTTTCTGTTAATTCCAAACCTTGAATCCTTTGCAGTCTTCAGAATAAATGTGGGCATGCTGGTGGGAATTATGGACTTTGTGGTAGCAGTGTGTGTGTGTGTGTGTGTGTGTGTGTGTGTGCACATGTGTGTGTGTGCATGTGCGTGTATGTGTGTGTGTGTAAATGAACTGCCGTGGGTCCCCCTCTGGTCTTCTGGATGGTGAGGATACTGACATGCTGGTGAATGCTCAGTGGGCCATAAATTAGACAATTAGAGGAATTAAATTGAAGGCATGGTGGTGCATGTCTGTAATCCCAGTACTTGGGAGGCTGAGACAGGAGGATCAAAGGTTTAAGGCCAGCCTCAGCAACTTGGCAAAACCCTGTTTCAAAATGCAATAGGGCGAGCCAGGCGTGGTGGCGCACGCTTGTAATCCCAGCATTTGGGAGGCTGAGACCAGAGGATCTGGGTCCACAGCCAGTCTCAGCTACTTAGTGAGGCCCTCCTCAACTTAGTGAGACCCTATTTCAAAATAAAGAATAAAAAATAGGGTTGGGGGTATAGCTCAGAGGTAGAATGACCCTGAGTTCAATCCCCAGTACCACAAAAAAAAAAAAGGTATTTTTTGCCACAAAATCCTCCAGAAATGGCATTCCAAATGAGAAATGCACAAAGACAGACTTGGCACTCCCCTGCCCACTTGACATCCTCTGTCCCCTATCTGATGCCTAAGACCATTGCAGCAGGACGCCCGGGAGACCTGGTGCTCCTTGGCACGCACTTGTTTCTCATCTTTTAATTTTGACACTATTATTTTTTAAAAAGATAGCAAGGTGCGGTAGCACACGCCTGTAATCCTGGTGCTTGGGAGGCTTAAATAGGAGGATGGCAAGTTTGAGGGCAGCCACAGCAATTCAGTGAGACCCTGTTCCATAATAAAAAATTTAAAAGGCTGAAGGTGTAGCTCTGAGGTAGAATGCCACTGGGTTCAATCTTCAGACCAAAAAAAAAAAAAAAGAGGAGGAGCTCTTGGGAATAATTTTCAAGTAAAGGTAGTGGTTTTATTATTTTTTAAGGCACTATATGTGATTCTTCTTCCTTGATGTGGAAACTTCTCTGGAATGGCAGGTGCTCACTCCCCTCCAGCTGTGCGCTTCGTGAATGTCTCAGCTCCCTGCTCTTTGTGGAGCACTGTGGGCCGTGAATGTTGGAGCAGAGTCCCCCAGCACTTATGAACACCACTTAAAGTCATTCCATTCAGTCTTCTCCCTTCAAATGGAGGTGGGGGTCAGCAAATGGTAAGAATGAAGGTGTCTTTGGATTTGAATTAATGAGACATGAAATGTTGTGGCTGCTTTAAGTTGCTGAGGCTGGCCTTGAACCTTCGATCCTCCTGTCTTAGCCTTCCAAGCATTGGGATTACAGGCATGCACCACCATGCCTGGTGTGTGGTTGCCTTAAAAATGATTAGGCAGGAGTTGCCAGTTCAGATCAGTGAAGGGAGGGGTCACTGCCTCATCTTGGACTCCAAGAAGGGCTAAAGTAGGCTGTAAAGTGGGCGGGACAAAGGACGAATATCCACTCTGGATTTTCCTAGATGGGGCGAGTTACTTTGGACTGGAGAAATTCAGGCTCCCGTGGCCCTGGTTATGTTACTGGTCTGTGGCAGAGGCCAAGTCAGAACCAGGACCCCCCCATCTCCACCAGGGACTTTCTTGGCTGGGATTGAGGAGCAGCAGAAGGGATTTGGCAAGGTGGTACATGCCTTGTAATCCCAACACTCGGGAGGCTGAGACAGGAGGATCTCAGGCTCAAGGCCAGTTTTAGCAACTTAGCAAGATCCTATTCCAAATTAAAAAATAAAAAGGACTGGCCAGTAGCTGAATCCTGGTAGTGTGCACTTGTAATCTCAGTACTTGGGAGGTTGAGACAGGAGGACCGCAGGCTCCAGGTCAGCCTCAGCAATTTAGTGAGGCCCTCAGCAACCTAGCAAGACCCTGTTTCAAAATTAAAAAGGCTGGGGGTAGAGCTCAAAGGTAGAAGGCCCCTGAATGAGAGAGAGTGAGAGACGAGAGAGAGAGAGAGACAGAGAGACAGAGAGAGACAGAGAGAGACCGGGGGGCGGGGGGGGGAGAGGAAAGAGGAGAGAGAGAAAGAGGAGGGGGAAGGGGAGAAAGAAGAAAAAGAAAGGAGAGGAGAAAACGTGGAAGTGGTTTTGTGTGATGTCACCCAGCTCCAGCAGTCCCATCTGTTGGTTGATTGACACTGTGTCACCAAGGATGGGAGAAGGTGGGGGGTAGGGGTGGGAGGGAATTGGATTCCAGGTGGAGATGGGAGCCCGACAGTCCCTGCACCCCTAATTCATGAGACAGACTAATTAACTCCTTACAACCCTAGAGCGGAGGACAGCGGAGAAGCCAGGATTGGAGCCGCGTGCACAGCCCCTCCCCCGCTGGACCCAGGCAGGGGGCCAGCCGCCGCTCCGGCCTCGATTGAGCAGGAGATAGCTAGCGCCCTTGTGCCGGGTCGGGTCGTGTTCCTGGACATCCTCCGGCATTTTAAAAGGCCGCGCTGCCCTTTGCACCGCGCCCGCCCGCGTCCCGCCACAGCGAGGTCGCCTTTGTCTAGCCTGCTGGTGGGGAGGAGAGGGACCCTCCGGTGGTCTCGGGTCTCGGGCGGCGCCCTGGGCTCCCGGAGCCAGGCCCTGGGGGGCGGAGGCGGCCTCCTCGGCATCGGGCAGGTAGGGGGGGGGCTGGCGGTATGAGGAGGTCCCTGCGGCGCTCGGGCTGAGGGACGGACGGCCCTGCCCTGGGCCGGGGCGCTGGGCGCGGGCTGGACGCTGTCCGCGGTGCTGAAGCGGCGGCCGCGGCGGGGAGGCGGGCCCGGGGCCGCGGGGCTGCACACACCCAATCCGAGGACCGCCCTCCCTCTCAGAGAAGCTCTGAGCCGAGATGGACTGAGACGGCGGCGGGAAGGCGGCGGCGGCTGCAGCTCGGAGAGTCCCCGCAACCCCGGGGCCGGACCCGGGCCCACATCCGCGCTCCAGAGCCCCTCCCGGGGGTGAGTCGGGCGGGCTGACGAGTCCTGGGGCATGGGATCGCTTGAGCTTCTAAGATTTCCTTCCCACTGTAGATTTCCCCCACCAACCCATTTCTGGAGCAGCCTGCAGGGTTAAGGGCTCAGAGGTCTGCCCCTGCATTAACCCCGAGCTGGGACAGCGGACAGAGGCCCCGCTGCCCTCCCAAGCCAGGGACAAAGGGCTTAGCCGGGAATGGGACAGTCAGGAGGCATGTTCTCCTTACCTGTGTGCAGCCCACAGTGCGGCACCGGGAGGGCTGCCTGCCCAGGCTGGTGTCAACGGGGGGGGACACCTTCCCCTCTCTGTGCAGGGGCCCACCCTGGGAAGCCCAGCCACGGGATTCTGCCCAGAGGCCAGCCATCTTTTAGCAAAGGAAGTCAGGCTTCAGCCTTTGCTGGGGCTGCAAGCAAGAAGAGAAGCCCTCCCCACCTCCCTCTGGTGTCCTTAGGCACCTGAGATGCCGGTTCAAGGGTGAGGTCACTCCTGCGCACCCGAGTGCTGTTGTAAGTGAGCTGGGCAGAGGTTCTGTGGAATGGACACTGAGCAGGCACTCCCTGCTAGTGTGTGTGTGTGTGTGTGTGTGTGTGTGTGTGTGTGTGTGTGTGTGTGTTCCCGGCACGCAAAGGGGATTTTAAACTCCAGTGGTGACTGTCACAGGAAAAGCCCTTCTCCAGCCTGCCTGTGCCTCTGAGTGAGCCGTTTGGGATCACGCTGGGCAACTCTCCAGCCACAGGAGCCTGGGGCTTCTTCCACCCCTAAGGCCGCCCCCCTCCTGCCTTGAGCCATCTGCTGAAGGGGGAGATGTGTTTAAACTTGATGGGTCACCTCTGCCTTCGAGCCTACCAGCAGTCGGTTCCCATCTCCATCACCTGGCAAGGTCAGACAGACAGACCTAGAGTTGGGTGGGCAGGCTGCTGTGGGGCGGGGCGGGGGGTTACTGCCCAAGCAGAGCACTTCGGGTGTGTTGGGAGGCAAGGGAGTTTAAAGAGTGGGGTGGAGGGACCATCCTCCAGGGCCCAGGGAGGTCTAGCTGTGTTCAATTTCAAACCTTGAGAGATGCCTGCTCTAACCCAACGGTTTGGATAAAGCCTCTGAGTCTTGCCAGGCTCATGCTGGGGCACAAGGGATGTGTTTTGTTCTGCCTGGCTAGCCTAAGCTGTGTGCATCAGGAAGGACTCTGGTGGGCAACTGCCTTGGATCGCCAGGTGCCTGACCGTGCCGATGAAATGGTAGAGCGGTGGAGAAGATGTGAGACGGTGTGCTAGCTTAGGGTCAGTGTGAGCTGCAGTAGTGTCGCAGTGCTGATAGGAACGCATGCAGGGATGTGTGAGTGTCACTTGCTTAAAGCACACCACTTGGGTACCCAGCTATCATTTGTCTCTCGCTGATGTTCCGTAGAAAGCAAAGGTCATAAGGGCAAAAATATAATAAGCATACATCTAACACATACTTGATCACTTTTCTACCCTAAAGGTTTTTTAAATTTATTTTTACCTAATATATAAGCACCTTGTCTTTTGGCCAGATGAATGAACCTCTTTAGAGAGAAATCATCTGGAAGGACGGCTGACTCATGACTGTACTTTGATGTCATCCTTACTGACTTGTTTCATTAAAATATGAAGTCCAGAAAAATAACCGCAGCCAGCTAAGCAGTAGGTCATTACTTTTGTTTTGGGAAAACTGCGTATTTCAGTTTTGCTTGTCATTTATTTTGTAGATTGCATTTATAGCCAAAAAGTTTTCCATAGCTAGATCAGGTTGCAAGATATGCATATATTTTTAGCCTGCAGCACACCTGTAATGGAATCAGGCTACCTATTTTTACCCATACTCTGAACAACTTAAAACCTCCTTAATAATTAAAGTGGGCTCACATTCTCTCCTGTAACTAAAGGAGGTACTACTTGAGTGTTGACCCTCCGTGATACTTGGTCCTAGGCCCAGCTTAGGTCCCTATCCAGAAGTCTCAAAATTGCTCGTATCATATGCAAGCCTCCCTTTATGTACAGTCATAAAAAGGGCACGAGAAATGTGAACAGAATCTGTCTGGAATTCTTAAGGTGGAAAGTGAAGATGTTGTGACGAATATTTAGCAACAGAACGACTTTTATTTTGGTGAAAGCAAATGATCTGGCATTCCTGGTAGAATGGCAGTGTTAAGGATGTGGCATCTGCGTGTGGTGCCAAGGAGTGAAAAGTGGCTCATCTTTGGGGCTGAAGAGGTAGCTCAGTGGTAGAGCACTTGCCTAGCATGCACATGACCTTGGATTCAATCCTTAGTACCACTAATTAATTAATTAATTAATTAAAACAAAAAGAGAAAGTTTCAGCCTTACCTACTGAAAGATTTTATTTGTGTGTGGTACTGGGGATTGAATCCAGAGTCATTCTATCTTTGAACTACACCCCCAGCCTTATGTATTTATTTATTTATTTACTTATTTTAGTGAAATAAATATATTTATTTCACTCACTAAGTTGCTGAGGCTGGCCTTGATCCTGCAATCCTCCTGTCTCAGCTTCCCGAGCATTGGAATTACAGGTGTGCACCACCACACCTGGCCGACTTTAACCTCTTACTCACTGTTTGCCATGATTTAGCCTTTCTGCACCTCAGATTTGTAATTTGTAGGATAGAGAAGGTGAAACCTGCCTGGTATGTGAGCTCTTGGCAAGGCATTGGCACACGGATGCTCAGTGCTGTTTTTAGAACCTCTACTGGCATTAGAAGAACCTGAGTGTGTTCAGCCCAGATCCCCTCACATATGTGTTTATTCTCAAATGGTGAGGGCCATGGAAAGACTAGGCAGCTTGCCATGGAGTAGACATCCTGCTGGAGGGGATGTGCCCAGGGTGGTGGGGACTGTCCTTGGGTCTGCTGTCATCCAGGGACCTCTGCCAGCCAGCAGCGGGGCTGAGGCAAAGGGTGAAGGTTCTATTTCTTCCAAGAGGAATGGAGCCTCAATACCCAAGGCCATGAGGGGTCTCTCTGTTCAGAGAAAGCCCTTTCAGGAAAGGATTCCTGGCATATCCCTACTGATCGCTCTCTCTCTCTCTCTCTCTCTCTCTCTCTCTCTCTCTCTCTCTCTCTCTCACACACACACACACACACACACACACACACACTTCTTTCTTTTTCTCTTGACTCGCCTGCAGCATGGTGTCTTCTCCTCCTGATCCTGCTTAAGTCCTGCATGCACTTTGGTAACAGCAGCTAACACTGGCTGGATGCTGGCTTTGGTGGGCCAGATTTTCCTGCAATTGCAATGGCCCCAGGGAAATGACAACTATCACCATCCTTATTATACAGCATTGGAGACTGGGGCTCAGAGAGGTTTGGACACATGTGCCCAAGGTCAGACTCCAGCACCTACCTCTCCAGCATGATGAGAAGCCTCACGGATAAGTCAATAGCACAGGAAGGGTGAAGAGCAACATGGCCAGAGTCACCCCAATCCCCGGGACTCACAGTTCAGTGCCCTCTCCTAGTGCTGAGTTGGCAGCAGCCCACAGCTGGGCAGCAGCCGCAGTTAGGGCCAGCCAGGCCGAATCTCGATGGGGAGGAGTTAGTGTCTGGTGCCATCCCTTCCTGAGCTGCCAGACTGTCAGATCATCCTGTCCCCACCTGAGGGATGCAGCTTGTGATCCCGGCAGTCAGGGTGGCAGCTGGGAGGTGGAAGTGCCCTTGGAAATCAACCAGGCCAGCCTCTCCTGATATGAATGAAGAGCCTGAGGCCCCGAGAAGAAATTACTCATCCATGGAGGTGTGGGGGAGCGGAGGCAGGAGTCCTCCTAATGCAGGACACCAGAGCCTCTGCGGAGACCCTGGGTGGTTCTGCTGCATAAAGCTTCCGAGGTCCGGGGGAACCTCTGTGCATCCTCGCCATGCCACGGAGCTGGACAGCTCCCTGCCCCGCTGGCTCCCTGCCCAGGAAGCGGCTCCATCCGGCAGGCAGTTGCCATGTGCAGACGGCAGGCATCGATTTCCATTTCCCGGGGTGACTAGATCCTTTAAAGGTTATTCTGTTGAGTTTCTACTCCTCACGACTTGAGACCTTTCTCTAATCCCACCTGCTGCTAACAGCCTGGGTACCAGGCATTGATATAAGAAGACATGCTCATTGCCCATAAACCTGAATTATTTACGAAGCCCGTATGGACCTCTTAGAGCTGCTTTGCACACGCAGCCCCCCCCCCCCCCCCGCCCCTGCGGTTACTCAGTGAGCAGACCCGTGAGCTCGGTTTTAATTGAGTGGCGTTTCATGATGCTAAATCATGTGCTGCCCTTCGAAGCATGCTCCCTTCCCTGGGCCGCTGTGCTCCCCCTCCACGCCTCCCACCCTGACCCCCAGGCCCTGCAGTTTCCCTCCTTCCTCCCCTGCCCAGCCCTGCCCTTCATTTTCTACCTACGTTTTCTCTGGATTTTCCCCTTCCCGCAGGCTCGGCTGCCACTGCTCCGGCTCAGCCTTCTCATCAGCCGGCTTTTTGCGATATCTTCTACCTGGCCACTGTACTTCCACCTGCATGGGTCCGCTTTGAGACTTGCCCCTGTGCCTCCGGCAGATTGATCTTTGAGGGAGGGACACTGATTCTGCTCTGTTACTGCTCCCCTGAGGAACCTTCCCTGGCCCGCATTTGCCTCTGGCATGAGGGCAGATGCTTCGGCAGATTTGGCAGGTCTCTCTGCAGGCCCACCCTCTCCCGGCGCTGCACAGAGCCAAGGCCTCACGCAGCCGGTTCTCTTCCTCAGCCTCCCTGGGTGTCGCCTCCCTCCCCTGCCCAGTCCCTGCGCAGCTCCAGGGCTGCCCTGCATGAGCCACCTCCCTCCTCTGAGCTTCCCGCCCCAGCCTGGACCCCAGTCGATCCGTCCACAGGATCTGCGTCTTGCTGCAGATCTGGAACCGTGCTGGCTCAGTAATGGCAGAGGGAGCGCCGGGGGTTGACTTGTCCCCATGATGATGTGTAGGATGGGACTGAAGGAGTGAACAGGGAGGTCCAGGTGGAAAAGAGGGTGTGGACTCGTTGCATGCAGGGGCTCCAGGAGGACAAGCCATGGCACCTGATGCTCGGGTACGCCAAAGTCGGGAACCCTGGACTTGCAAGTGTGACCTGATTTGGAAAAGTCTTTGCAAATGGAATCAAGTTAGGAGGAGGTCACTCTGGTGGTCCCTAGGGCAATGTGACTGGTGTCATTATTAAAAGAGAGAAAACTGCTTGGTGCAGTGGCCCATGCCTGCAATCCCAGGACTTGGGAGGCTGAAACAGGAGGTTAACCTTGGCAGCTTAGTGAGACCCTCAGCAACTTAGCAAGACCCGATTTCAAAATAAGAAATAAAATAGGACTCAGAGTATAGCTCAGAGGCAGAACATCCCTGGGTTCTATGCCCAGTACTACCACACTCTCACACACACACACACACACACACACACACACACACACACGAGAACACCATGTGAGGATCAGAGAAGCAAAGGCCTTGGGGAGACTGGAGTGACGTTGTCACAAGCCGAGGATGTCTGGGCTTCCAGAAGCTGTGAGGAACAGGAAGGACCCTCCTCTACAGCATTCGGAGGAGGCATGCCGCCCTGATGCTTTGAGTTTGGACTTCTTGCTTCTAGAACTGTGAGAGAATGGGTTCTGTTATTTTACACTGTCTAGGTTTTGCCAGCCCCAGGAAACAAATGCAGAAAAAGAACTGAGCCCGCCCTGGCCCTCAGGTGCTGACAACGTGCTGACTCCACCAGTCCTTATGTCAGTGTGGCGCGTGCAGGGAGAGGAGGAAGAGGGTCATGAGAAGGCCGGGCAGCCCCTCCAGGGAGCCTCCCGAGCCACCTTCCCCCAGGGAGGCGACTGTCCAATGTCCAGCCCACACCCTGGTGTTCAGAGAGGAGCAGGATTCAGCCCAGGAAAGAAAGGCAGGTCGCATGCAGCCAGGTGAACAGAGGGGGCGGGGCAGGGGACCGCAGGTACAGCTGAGGCTGAGAGTGCAGAGCGCTGAGCCCACAAGGCTCATTAGCTCCTGGTGGGCTGTGGTTTGCAAAGGAGTTTGAACTTGCACTTGCTCCTGTCAGGATCGGGGGCTGCGGAAGGGCAATGCCAGGGAAGCAGAAGGTGCTTCAGTAAACGGTCCCCTCCACGCCTGGAGGAGTAAACGTGGAAGAGAGACCTTGGGAGTGGGCAGGGGCCAGGGGCGGCTCCCAGTCCTGGTGGAGAAGAGGGTTTGCAAGTGACTTTGAAGGACTTTGGGGTTCAGGAGGCGCTCAAGGGGAGAGAGAGAGACCACAGCAGCTGACCCCCAGTCTCTACCTGGGAATACAAAGAACTGCCCAGAGAGGGAGGTGGTTGTGAAAGAGCAGAGGAGAGATGTGGGCTCTGGGGAGACCGCTAGAGGCAGGGGTGGGGGACATCCAGGTGGTGTCAGAGGCCTCAGGTTTGGAGGGAAGACTCATTGACAGGGCCACGAGACCTGGAGCTGTGGGTCTAGACAGGATCACTCGGACCCCAGCATGGAGCAGGAAGAGAGTGGAGAGGACTGTGTCCAGCCTGGGAGTAGGGACAGAGGCCACCTGGAGGACAGTGGGCATGTGGCGGGGACTTCACAGAGGGGTGGTGGGTCTGGCTCGGGCCTGCCTCAGGAAGGTCCCTGTGGGCCACTGGATTCAGGGATGACCCTGAGCCACCAGGCACCTGTCCTTGCCTTTCCTCCTGTCTGTCTCTGTCTCCACTCACCTCTGCAAGCCTCCTGCTCTTTCTGGCGTCTCTCCTGACATTCTCTGGCCCGTGCTGTCCAGAGCAGGCCTGGAAAGGTGAATGCAGAAGCCTGGCGCGGTGGTGCACGCCTGTATTCCCAGTGCTTGGGAGGTTGAGTCAGAAGAGTCACAGAGGAGCCGGACATGGTGGCGCATGCTTGTAACCCCAGTACTTGGGAGACTGAGATCAGAGGATCTGGGTTCACAGCCAGCCTCAGCTACTTAGGGAGGCTCTCTGAAACTTAGTGAGACCCTGTTTCAAAATAGGACTGGGGGTGTAGCTCGGAGGTAGAATGCCCTTGGATTCAATCCCCAGTACCACACACACACACACACACACACACACACACAAAAAGGAAAGGTCACAGGTTCTAGGCCATACTCAGCAACTTAGTGAGATTCTGTTTCAAAATTTTTTTTAAAAAAAAAAAGGGCTGAATGTGTAACTTGAGATAGAATGCCCCTGAGTTCAATCCCTACTACCAAAAAAGAAAGAAAGCAGATGAGTGACAGTGGATGCCTGGACACCCCATGGGCCTCTCTGGGCCTTATCCCTGGAGGCCACCGGTGCCTGTGGCCGTGAACTCCTGCGCGCTGCTCAGCAGCTGCGGATGGGGGGAGGCCTGTGGCGCGGTAGGAGCCAGGCTCCTGGGCCCCCGCTCGCCCCGCACCTCGTTGCAGCTGTGTCCCTTCTTTGCAGGGCCCGTCACCATGGACGGCTCTGCTCCTCTGCCTCGTGGGGATCGTGCCCCGGGTCCGCCAAATGATCCAGCCCCTCTCTGATTGCTGCCTGCCAGGTTGGTCTGTGTGCACTGATGTGGTGGCTTCTCTGACATGCCTTCTGGGCCTTCTTGCCCCTAAATCCATCTATTACACACCCTCCTCCATGTCTGGCCTCCCAGCGGTAGAGAGGCGCTGGCAGGGCAGGGCAGGTTTCAACTCGAGCCGGTGTTGATGCGGGCACACTCTTTCCAATTGCCATTTCCTAACTGAAATTACATTCAGTTAGGAAACAGGACTGTGAAACATTTAAATGATTCTAAAATATATAAGAGTCATCTTTATCACCTCCCTCCATCTCCCTCTCCTCCCAAAGATATGCACACCAATTTGTTAAAAGTGGTGCTTTTACAGATCTTTCCAAAACCATATAAGGACATGCACGCCCACACCTGCAGACACATATATAAATGAGGTCGCACTGTGCATTTGGTAAGGCGCTTACTTTTTCCATTACCAATATACTTTGGAAAGCTTTAGATGCTGACACAAATAGACCTGCGCCTCATTTTTAAGCTAATGGCACAGAATTCCACTATGTGTCATAATTTAGCTAGTCATCTTCTTGGTGAACAGTTATGTTCTTTACATTTTACTATTACAAGTGAGTGAGTGCTGTGGTGAAGCTTCTTTGACACGCATCTCTGTGCATGTGCGTGTACGTTTCCATAGCAATGATTCCTAGGAGTAGACTTGCGGGCTTATAAGGGCATGGGCACAGTGGTGCACGCCTCAAATCTCAGTACTGGGGAGCCTGAGATTGGACGATTGCAGGTTCGAGGCCAGTGTTGGCAGCTTAGCAAAACCTGAAGCAATGAAACCCTATTTCAAAATAAAAAATAAAAAGGGGCTGGGGTTGTAGCTCAGAGGTAGAATGCCCCTGAGTTCAATCCCTGGTACCAAGGAGGAGGGTTCACATGACAGATTTCAACAGGTACTTTCAAATTGTCAGCCAGAAAGAACACATAAATGTGTATCTCCCCAGAATACAGATTGTCAATGGACACTACCTTCCTTAGCCCTGACAGATGAACAAAAAGGCGCTTCATTGCTCTGTTTTGCGTTCTCTTTATTACCCAAGAGAGTGCACTTGGATCTATATGCAGTTTGTAACGTGCCCGCTCACATCCCTTGCCATTTTACTCTCTGCACATTTGTGGGGTTTGTACCGACGTGTGGAAGCTCACTCTTGTTCTGACTGTTTCTCTTTGGTGGTTATAGATTTCGCGACTATATCTTCCTTGTTGCTGGTCTTTACAGAGTACGGTGGCTGAGACGCTGTGGAATTTCTGAATGTTTATATTGTGAGATCTAGCAATGGGGAAAGATGGAGCTTGAAGACCTAAAACATTGCATCCCTATTTTTACTTTTTATTTATCGGCGCATTATACACAATAGTGGAATTCCTTGTTACGTTTTTGCATATGCACATAACATAATTGGATGATTTCTAAAGTACTGCATTCCTGACCCTTCTCTGGTTTTTGCTTGGTTTTTGACTGTGAACAAAACTGCTCGACCTCCATTTTTCCAGCTGCCACGGGGATCGGGGAGAAGCTGTCATTGGCTGGACTTCATAGCCACTCTGAACTTATAGTTAAACAAATTCCTGGATGGGCATTGAGATCTTTTTCCTTTTTCTTTTCTTTTTGGGCTGGGGGTTGAGCCCAGGGCATTCTACCTTTGAACTACACTACACCCCTGGCATTTTTATTAGAAACAGAGTCTTGCTAGATTTCTGAGGCCTCTCTAAGTCGCTGAGGTTAGCCTCCTGAGTTCTGGAATTACAGGCATGGCCCCCACACCAGCTCGAGCTGGACTCTTCTGGCGCAGGCCTGTCCTGGCATAGGCTGGACGCCGCCCTGCCCTGGAGTTCACTTTTTCCAGGTGAGCTCCTGCCTGTGCCAGCGATTCATCTCCATATCTGTGTGGCTTTCGTGTGAAGTGTCTTGGGCCCATCTCCCATAACAAAACACCACAGGACGGGCAGCTTAAACAGCAGAAAGTTCTTCTCAGTCCTAGAGACTAGAAGTCTGAGATGAAACATCAGCAGGCATGGCTCCCCTGAGGCCTCCCCATGGCTTGTGGGTGGCCACTCTGGCTGTGTCCTCACGTGGCATCCCTCAGTCTGTATGTCCATGCCCTGATCGCCACTTCTTGTAAAGATGCCAGTCGTACTGGATTCGGACCCATCACCATGACTTCATTTATTTATACTAGGGGTTGAACCCAGGGACATTCTACCTCCAAGCTACACCCCTCAGACCTATTTTATTTTTATTTTGAAATTTTATTTTTATTTTGAAAAGGGTCTCACTAGGCTGATGAGAGTTTCACTACTTGCTGAGGCTGGTCTTGAACCTATGATCTTCCCATCTCAGCCTCCCAAGTACTGAGATTACAGGTGTATGCCACCATGCCTGGCCTTTTTTTTTTTTGAAACAGGGACTCACTAAGTTGCTGAAGGTCTTGCTAAATTGCTAAAGTACTGCGTTCCTGACCCTTCTCTGGTTTTTGACTGTGAATAAAAGTGCTCAACCTCCATTGAGTTAAGGACGGCATCAGCAACATGGTCCCTCAAGGAACTATGGTGTTCCTTTATGGAATGAGCACCCTGACGTTCCACGCCACCAACGAGCAAATGCACCAGCTTCCCTGTAATCTCATGGGCATTCGCTGTCAATAATAAAATAGATGTTGGACATTTTAATGTACTTCAAAGGCTGCTAATTTGCATTGCTTTAGTAACCAACAAAGAAGGGGAACCGTTCTACAGTAGACTTACATTCTCAATTCTTTTTGTTAATCTCTTTAAAAAATAATGACAAGGAATAATTGCAGGCTAAACAAATATAATCCCTTGGGAGTTCTAGCTCTTTTGATTGTCTTGAGGGATTTGTTGGTGAAAGTAATACTTAGACTCCAACAAGCAAAAGGCCTTTGGTTAAAAAGTGCCATAAAATGAGGTGGGGAGAGGCCAGTGTCCCCGGAGCTGCCTGGCGGGAGTGACTCCTCCGGTGACCTGGCCCGGGGCAGGCAGCCCTTGCTCTCCCGGGACAGGCCTGCCAGGGTGCGTGTGGACAGGGTCTGGCCGAGGCACCTCCTAGGCGTCCCTCTTTGCAAACCCATTTGGATGGTGCGTTCCTCCCCATCCCATGTTTTTAAATAAAAAATAATCAGTGATAAATTGAAGTTCTTCTCTCGGAAGTTTATTTTAATTGCCTAGCAACCCATTATCATAAATTGCTCTTGAATTAATTATTTGGCTTCAGTGCAGAATCATTTATTAATGAGGATGGTGTTCGGCACCTATGCATAGCTATTCTTAGAACACTGCTGCGTTCAAAGTCTTCATTCTGGAGACAGCCCCACAGGGAATGCGAGTGTTCCTCGGACCCTTGGAGAACTTGATGCTCCAGACCATCGAGGAGCAGGTCAGGCTGTCTCCTCTGAGCCCTCCAGCAACGACGAGGGGAGCCGCAGGTCCCCAGCCCCACAGTGGTTGAAGGCTGTGGCCGACCAGGTCAGGAAGCTGCCATCAGATCTAGCTCATGGCACCTCCATGCATTCCAGTCCAGGGCGCAGGGGGAGAAGGGGGCTGCGAGGTGGTGGGCACCAGAGGTGCAGACTTGGGGCCACAGCCCCGGAAGCTTAGGCCGGCAGGAGGGCGCGTGCTTTGACTGTCTGGGCCACGTAGCTGCTGCTCTCAGTCCATTCATTGACGCGACCGTTGACCTCGTCACTCCTGTGCACGCCATTCGTTGTGTACCTGCTATGCGCCCGGCCACGCTGGCGGCCCAGGGGAGTGTGGCAAGGCTGCAGTGTCTGTCCTCCGGGAGGTCACAGTCTGATGCAGGAGATGGACAAGGGATCCCCAGTCGGGTGTGCTGAGTCCTGGGAAAGTAGGAAGCCCAGCACACTCCAGAAGTCCAGACAGCAAGAAATTTGCCCACCATCCTCTTATCTCAATATATCTATATATTCATTCTTTTCACTCAATTATAAATATAGTATATAAGCCAGGCATGGTGTCACACACCTGTAATCCCAGTCCTTGGGAGACCGAAACAGGAGAATAGCCGGTTTGAGGCCAGCCTCAGCAACTTAGTGAGACTCTCAGCCATCTAGTGAGACCCTGGTACAAAATAAAAAATAAAAAGAGCTGGGGGTGTAGCTCAGAGGTAGAATGGCCCCAAGTTCAATCCCTAGTACCACAAGAAAATAAATGTATTGTGTGGTTTCCCATTTTCCCATTAAGCATTTTGCTTCTAAGCATGAGCTCTTATTTCTGCAGGGTCTCGCCTACGGAAGTCCAAATAGCTCCATGCCATTTCATGGAACTGCTGAAATAACCTTGCACCCACTGTAGGACTCAGCTTGATTCAGGGATTTTTGCAAAAGACAGCACTTCTTTCCCGTGGTTCACTGATGATGAGTCTGATCCATCTACCTGGCTTCAAGGGCTGGGGGTAGAATGCCCCTGAGTTCAATTCCCATTTCCCCTCAAAAATTACATTTGATAAATCCCACTGTGCTCTTTTTTGGAGTTGTAGGAGAGTGTTACTGGGGCTGGAGCAATGGTGACCCAGTCCCAGGGCTCAGGATCCATAGCCCAGTCCCAGGGCTCAGGATCCATAGCCCAGTGGGGAGCGTGCTGGGAACCCAGCCAAGGGCAGGGCTGGCCTGGGCTTGGGCTGCCATGCAGGGACTGTGTTTAAGCCAGCACGTCAGCGGGGGAGAGTGTTAAGGGTCTGGCACATTGAATAGCTCTCCAGGGCTTGCCCTGAGCTGGGAGCGGGAGGTTTGCTGCGGGTGTCTTGCGCGCCCCGGCAAGATGAACGCGGTGGGCCTGGGGGGGGGGGGGCAACGGGGTCCCGGCTGCATGCCTAGCGTACAGCCCTCAGGACGTGCCGGCCCAGTGGATGTGGAGCTAAGGGAGAGGGGCAAGGGCGACTCCAAGGTTTCTGGCCCTGGCAGCTGGGAGAATGGATGGCGCTCTGCTAGTGAGGGGAAGCCGTGGGGGGCGCGGAGCGATGCTCCTCAGACCCCCGTGGAGAAACTCTGAAGGCGACGGGACAGGGGACTTGTGTTCAGAGAGGTCTGCGCAGAGACAGATGTCCCCGCTGCCTGCAGCCCTGCAGCGGCACCGGCTCCCTGGGGCCCCGCCTGTTGCCTTCCTCCTGGAAGGTGACCAGGTGGCTGCAGGTGGCCGGACACAGGTGCGGCAGTCCCTCAACCGCCGCCGCGGGGCTTAAGGTGACCAGGTTCCAGAGGTGACCTCGACTCCTGAAATCCCCGTCAGCCCTGGGTCATCTCCCCGTGCCTTGCTTTCAAGGGCATCCTTCGCGTCCAAATACGCGGCCCGCCGAGCCGCGGCTGCAGGGGCTGCCGGGCTGGATCGCGGCTCCCCGGCGCGATGTGGGGCGGGAAGCCCGCGCCGCACCCTGCGCCCCGGCGCCCGCCCGGCACCCTGCGCCCCGGGCCCGCCCGGCACCCTGCGCCCCGGCGCCCGCCCCGCACCCTGCGCCCCGGCGCCCGCCCCGCACCCTGCGCCCCGGGCCCGCCCGGCACCCTGCGCCCCGGCGCCCGCGGGGTCGGGGGCGCACCGCGGATCCCACTGCTCGGCGGGGGAGCTCGGCGGGGGAGGCAGCGCTGCCGCGGCGCCGACGGGGTTAACGGGCTCGTGCACCGGGCGGCAGTGGTGCATTGTGGTAACGCGGCGCCTCCGCCGGGCGGCCCGCCGAGCTGAGCGCATCGGTGCCAGCCCGCGGCCCGGCGCCATGTAGCGCCCGGCGGCTCGGAGGCCGCCCGCCGCGGGGATGAAGGGACGCGGCTGCTGGGAGGCGGCCTCCGTGCGCTCCTTCTGCAGCTCGGGCTGCCTGAATAAATTTAAGAAGGGTTAGTGCTGCCGGTTCCGGCCCGGCTCCCCGCGCACGCACGCACGCACACGCGCACGCCCGGCTTTGCTGCATGATGAGTCCCCGCGAGCCTCTGATGTCACTCCCCGCGGCGTGGGGGACGCGGGGAGCCGGGGGAACCCCTGGCCCCGCACCCCGCCGGCTTGCGCTGCGCACCGGCTTCACGCACCGCGCTTTGGGAAAGGGAAAAGGCTTGTGGCTGGAGACGTGCCCGTCCCATTCACCTCTGCAAAAAGGAAAAGAAATACATCCCAGATCTTTCCGGAAAGAAGGAGGGGGAAGCCCACCCTCTTGCCTTTTTGTCCCCAGTCTGCTTGGGGCCCAGTGTCCTCAGAGCCCACATGAGCCCCAGCCGAGGGTGGAATTGCTGCTTTGCCCTTAAAGGACCCCTGTCCTGGAGCTGCCTTGGGTGTGGGTGTGCAAAGACCAGCCCTGAGGATGTGCCCTCACCCCCTGGCCATCCTGAATGACTGTCCTGGTGTGCGGGCGCACGCAAGCCCACAAGCCCACAAGCCCTTCCTTAGCTTTGCAGAAACCTTGCAAAGTCGCTAGGCTCTTGTCTGAAATTCCTGCTACTTGAATCTTTACTGGAGATTTTGCCGTGAGTGAAACTTGCTGTATTTATCTTGATGAGTATTTCTGTTATAATTGGAATCTCTAGGGAAAATTAGGATTTTTTTTGGGGGGGTGGGGGGGAGGCAGAGAAGGGTACTGGGGATTCCAGAGACATTCTACCTTTGATCTATACTTAGTGTTGGGAAACACTTATATCTATATTCCTTATATCTATACTAAGTTGCTGAGGCTAGCCTCAAACCCGTGATCCTCCTGTTTCAGCCTCCCAAGTCCTGGGATTACAGGCGTGTCCTGCCAGTGATTATCTTGAGTGCCCTCATCTGGAGGATCTGCTGCTGGCAGGAATGTTGGCTAACGCGCACCTGCTCCAGGAACTCGCACCTTTGTCGGACGCACGGTGTGAGCGGGGAGCAGTGGTGGCTGAGCTCTTTGATTGCCCGGCCGCCCCAGGCCAGCCTTCCGTCTTCCGTCTTCAGTGTGGCCCTCTGCACCGGGGGTCTGGAGCTCAGGAGAGTGTGCGTTGTGGGTGTGGTGCTCCAATCAGCCTTCGGAGCAGAGCTAGCCAGGACTCAGCCTTAGGGACAAGCAGGTGTGTGTCCCTCAGGCTCCCTGTGTGTGAAGACAGGTCTAGGAAACCAGAACAGAGTCTAAGACAAGCTGAAGATCTCCCAGTACTTTAAATGTTGGCCTTGCTGGCTACAGAGAGGGACTGAGCCCAGGCGGTGGGAGGCCTGGTTAGCCACGAGCCCTGGGAGAGCGTGGGGTGGGAGAGATGGGCCTCTTTTCAGTCACACTGAAGGGTATTGAGTTGAGGGTCACTCTGGCAGTGCCCCCATAGGAACGGGACCCAGTAAGATGGTGCCATGCACCAGAGCCCATCTTTGTGCATGTGAAAGGTGGAGCTGGGCTTGCTGCTGCCCCAAGGCCAGGAGCCGAGGTCTACTCGGTGACCATTTCAGTGGCAGGACTGTCAGCTGGCGGAGGCTCCTCCCAGGGACCGTTACTCTGGAGGTCCCAGCGTGTCACTGAGGCAAGAGGAGACCTGGATCTCGTCCTGACTCTTGCTAGGACACAGCACAGGACCCTGGGCGAGTCCCTTCCCTGTGTGCTGCACTTGACCCCCCTCTTCTAAAGGGGAGAGGAGCCCGAGCAGAGCTCCAGGAGAAGGTCAGGCCCCCACTCCACCCCTAGACCCGGGCGAGGCGGTGGGCAAGAGGCAGATCCTCAACGGGTGCTGCACATTGGAGCTGCAGCCCTGATGCTCATGTGACCTTCAGCTGGCTTCTCGGCCTTTTCAGTCCTCTGTTGCCTCGTCTGAATGATGGTGACATTAAACTCACTTACTGCCAGGCATGGTGGCGCACATCTGTAATCGGAGTCCTTGGGAGGCTGAGACAGGAGGATCGCAGGTTCCAGGGCAGTCTCAGCAACTTAGTGAGACTCTCAGCAACCTAGCAAGACCCTGTTTCAAAACAAAACAAACAAACCAAAAAGGGCTTGGGATATAGCTTGGAGGTGGAATGCCCCCAAGCTAGAATGAATAAAGCTGCTTACCTAGTGGTGAGGCTTTTGGGAGGTTGAAATGAGATCCTGTGTATTTACACATAATGTAATAATGTGTCTTTCTCTGCGTGTCTGTGTCTGTTTTAAGGCCTCAAGTGAACCATGAAGGGGGAAAGGCCCATTTGGGGTTTCTTGTAAGCACCCTTCGGCCCTTGGCAGTGCTTTGCAACCAGGCCTGTTTTGCCCACCACACAGATGCCACACGCTGAAACCATGAGTTCTGCAAAACAGAAAGTTTATTCTCAAGTTGGCCCCATCTAGAGAGGGAAACAAGTCTCAAATCCTCCTCCCCAAGGACAGGGCTTGGGACATTTATGGAGATAGGTGATAGGTTAACTAAGGCAGGTTCAGTTTAGAAAAGCAAGTAACTAAGTAGACAGGTGGGGTCTAGCAGGCTCCTCCAGCTTCAGTGTCACATGCGTGAGGCACACAGATTAGAAAAGATGTGTGAGCCAGGCACAGTGGCACACGCCTGTCATCCCAGTACATGGGAGGCTGAGACAGGAGGATTGTAGCTTTGACGCCAGCCTCAGCAGCTTAGTGAGACTCTCATCAACTTAACAAGACCCTGTTTCAAAAGAAAAAAGGCTGCCTGTGTAGCTCAGAGGTAGAATGCCCCTGAGTTCAATCCCCTGAGTTCAATCCCAGTACAGACAGAGAGAGAGAGAGAGAGAGAGAGAGAGAAGGAGGAGGAGGAGGAGGAGGAGGAGGAGGAGGAGGAGGAGGAGGAGGGGAAAGGAGGGAAGGAAGGGGAAAAGGAAAAGGAGACACTGGGCTGCTGGCCCCAGTAATCCGAAGAAAGGAAGAAGGAGGCAGGAGGCAGGCTGGCCGCTGGGATAGCAGCCCCAGTGAGGTGGCTGGTGTGGATCCTGGGGCGGTGCGGAGTGGCATGAAATTCTGCCATCTCTGGAGGTAGCGTGTGGCTTGTGGAAAGGAGGCGTCACCACAGCACGGGCCCTGTTACACTCCTCCCCAAACCCAGCGGTCACTGTTACTCGGCGTGACCCAGGGAAGCACGGTCTTCTGTCACGGACACATGAATGGCAGATGTGTCCGAATTCTCTCGCTGGCCTTAAGAATGAGGTGGTGGGATTCCATTGGACAGGTTAACCTGATGGCAGTACTGCCCCAGCTCCTTCCCCACACATGTCGATGATTATTTTGGGGTCCCCCAGAATATGTATGCACCTCATTTTACTGGCAGGCCTGTTGAGGGGAGCAATATCGTATGGCTGTCATTTGCACAGAGGCCAAGAAGGATGATTTCAAGAAACCTTTGACGCACATTAAGTGTGCAATGTGGCCATATCATTGCACAGATGGGGAAACTGAGGCTTGGGGAGGGGAGAGGATTTTCCAGAATTGCAAGAAAGAAGTGGCATCAGTGACCACAAGCCTGGCACTTTCCAAAGTCAAGGGCCGAGGAAGTCCCATAGGGAAGGCTGTGGGCAGGGAGCTGCTAGACTCTTGGGGGCTGGCCGTGGTGGAGCCCCGTGGGTACGGCTGGAGGCTCGCTTTCTGGGGCAGGACCTCGGAACCTGGGGAACGTGCAGTGTGGTGATCTTGGCGGGGGAGTGGTTTTTACTGCTTTGCAGAAGCTAAATGCAGGGGAAGTGTCGGGTGTCTTGATGCTTTAAAGGCAGAGTGAAGGGGAGCGAGGGAGGAGAGAAGATGGACTTTGTCCTTTGTATTTAGCAGAAAATCTGGGCCGCGGAGTCTCTCAGTCATTCACTCTGTCCCAACAGCTGTGTGGGACACAGTGTCCACAGTCAGGTGACGAGTCCAGCTGGGGGTCCCAGCCAGCTCCTTCCCATCCTCCACACCGGTGCCTCCCCTGGAAAGAACAGGGGTCTGGGCATGACCCCGGTGGCCCTGCTTGGAGCCCAGGAGCTGTGGGTCATTTCCGGTAGAGAAGATTTGAGGGTGTTCAGAGGGAGGCGGGCAGGTCGCTGGGGGTGGAGAGGGCGTCCCAGGTATGAGGCTGAGGGCTCCGGGCAGGGGAAGTGGGGAAAGGTGGACAGGCGCATCTCACGGCCGATTGCCCCAGCTCTCGGGTCCTGTCTGTCACTCTGAGCCTGGGTGGCGGGTGGGTGGCTGTTCTGGACTGCGAGAGTAGAGAGGAGACAGGGTGGCACTCGGAAGGGCGGCTGGGGGGGGGGTTGAGCACTCTGTGTGTGCTCCTGTGGTCCCTCCAAGCAGCCACAGTGTGCCCTGCACGCAAGGCACTGGTGGCATGGGGGAGGTGAAACGTGCCAGGTAGACTCTGTGCCCGGGAGGGCGCACACCCCCGGGTTGGGGCTTACTCGGCCCTCACGGGTTGGTGGGAGAGCTGCTTTGGCCCACTTGGATCTTGACAGATTTCTCAAGACCCTTTATCCTAAAAAGGTTGTGATATACTGATTGGTCAGAAGTCTCTTTTCTTCCGTTTGCTGGACTTGTGTTATAATAATAATAATAATAATAATAATTCAACAGTATCTGTTGTGATCAATGCCCGCTAGGGTTGTGCAGGGGACAGCCTCGTCAGCTGTGTGCCGTGGTATTCGGCTGGCCCTAAGGATAACACAGTGACCTCGGTTGCTAAAGAGCTGCCAGGTGCAAAGCCAAGGCAAGTGACCCTCCATGGCCCCGGCAGGCCGAAGTGGGACCAGGCACAGAAGTGCCCTGGAAGGCCAGGCAGGAGGCTTGAGAGGCCGGTGAGATGGGAGGGGCCCGGAGCCGAGTCTGGTGGACAGGCTGAGCGTGAGCCCAGCGGCCCCTGCTGGCACTGAGGGGTCTGCGTCTCTTCCCGTGGCCTCACAAGAGAGTCTTACAAGACACCACTCATTCTGACGCCTGGTTTTCCTGTAAAGTGCCGGTTGGCTCAGCGTGGCAGCGGCGTCTGAACAAATAAATGAGCAATATGAATAAAGATGAAGCTGTGGGCTTTGGCTGCCAAGGAGAACTTTCCTTTTATGTCCCTTGTCCTCTGACGTGTGTGGAATAATGGCTCCTGACGCACAACTTCAGAAATAGGAGCAACTCACACTGGATGGTTTGTCCAGGCAGGAGGACCATGGACGCAGGGCACAGAACCCCCCTGGACGGGCCCTTGGGTTGCCTGCTGCGTCCTGGCCTGGTGTGCCCAGCACCCTGATGGCCCTCGGCGGGGGCTGGCTACAGGGCAGATTTTCATGTATCTATCTGTTCGCTTGTTTTGTTTTTGGTATGGGGGATTGAACCCAGGGACATTCTGCCTCTGAGCTACACCCCAGCCCTTTTTATTTTATTTTATTTTTTAATTTTGAAACAAGGTCTCATTAAGTTGCTGGGGGTCTAGCTAAGTTGCTGAGGGTGGCCCCGATACTGTGATCCTCCTGTCTCAATCTCCCAAGTACTGGGATTACAGGCATACCCCACGGTGCCTGGCATGATTCATTGTTTTTAACTATTTATTGTTAAGGCAACATTTCCAAATGTTCAAAATCAAGGCGTTTTTATAACTTCATTATCCCTCACGTCGCTGTGGTTTGGTTTCTATTTGGGGTCAGTACTTTTCCTTTTATGGGAACATCCTTGCACATCATTGAGAAACCAAACAAAACTTTTTTCACGTGGCTGTCAGTCCTAAACTCTGTCCCTTGCAATCCGGGCTTCACACCCACAGAGTGGCTGAGGGCGCCTTTTCCTTCTGTTAGACGCTCGAGCATTTCCAGATCGTCACCGCAGTCAGACTGCTGCCAGAGCGTCTTTGGCGTGTAAAACTTTTCATTTGTGTTTCCTTCTGGGACAGATTCGCAAGAGTAGGATTACTGAATCACAGGTTGTGACTGCTCCCCTCGGCACCCCACATCCTCTGCGGGAGCACCCCAGCTTGGGGCTGAGTTTGGATGGCAGCTTCCTGGGGCCCTCTGCTAGTGTTCTAGAGAGTCTTTTTTGATGAGGTGTAGAACTGTGCTGTGTTAGTGTCTAAACTTGCAATTCACTAACCAACAAGGATGAACGAGCCCAGGGGTGTAGCTCAGAGGGTCAGCACTTGCCTCCTGTGTGAGGCCCTGGGTTCCACCCCCAACACCAGGAAAAAAAAAAAAGAACAAAAAAGCAAAAAACCCCGAAGAAGCCAGGCGTGGTAGCACATGCCTGCAATCCCAGTACTTGGGAGACTGAGGCAGGAGGATTACAGGTTCAAGGCCAACCTCAGCAACTTAGCCAGACCCTCAGCAATTTAGTGAGTTCCTGCTTAAAAAATAAAATAGGAGCCGGGCGTGGTGGCGCACGCTTGTAATCCCAGCATTCGGGAGGCTGAGACCGGAGGATCCGGGTTCGCGGCCAGCCTCAGCTACTTAGTGAGGCACTCCGCAACTTAGTGAGACTCGGTTTCAAAATAAAGAATAAAAAAATAGGGCTGGGGGCGTAGCTCGGAGGTAGAATCCCCTGAGTTCAATCCCCAGTACCGCAAAAAAAAAAAATAAATAAAATAAATAAAATAAAATAAAATAGGGCTGGGGTGTAGCTCAGAGGCAGAATGCCCCCAGGTTCCATCCTTAGTATCGGGAAGAAAAAAACACATGAAAATAAAGAATGAACCAGGTATGGTGGCCCGCGCCTGTGATCCCACTACTTGGGAGGCTGAGACAGGAGAATTGCAGATTACAGGCAAGCCTCAGCAATTTAGTGCAACTCTGTTTCAAAATTAAAAAATAAAATAGGGGTGGGGTGGAGAGGTAGAATGCCCCTGGGTTCAATCCCCAGAACCACACATATACCCGCCCCCAGGACGGCTTGTCCCACTAGTGGCCCTTGGTGGCCCTTCCGGGCTCCTCGGCTGCTTTTGCTTCTGCGGGAGGCCAAAGAGAAGCAGTAGAAGTGGAGATGGTTTAGTCACGTGTGGCCAGAGCCGGAGCCAGACAGGGCTTCCTGAGACCCCGGCATCGATCCACGGGCCATGGTAGCCGGGATGCAGAGATGTGGTTCCTGGAGGCACCGTCCCCTTGCAGGACCTGCTGCATGGCGAGTGGAGCCCAGCGCCAGATGAAAAGACAGGGCCTCCTGCAAAAGTTATTGAGCATCTCAAGACAGCGATAACCAAGCATCCGTCCAAGTGCAGGGGCCGCAGGAGCGCAGGAGCGCAGGCTCTGGGCCACTGTGGGGGTCCGTGCCCTGTCCAGCGCTCTGGAGTCTCCGGAAGTGGCGGGCTTGGCGGTGCTGAATCCGCCCCTTACCTGGGGCCACTCCACATGCAGAGGTTCTGTCAGGCATGAAGGTCAGCGCCCCTTCACCTCTGACCCCTGCCCTCCAGTCTCCTCGCTGCCTAGACTTTGCGCCTATGCCTGCTTTGACCTCGCCCTGTCCCCTCCTATGTTGTTCTTGCTGGTGGAAATCTGGCCCTTGTGCTCACCTCTGTCTACTTTGACCAAGAAGAACAATTGACCAAGAGGCATCTTTTTGTTCTGGAACATTCTGTGCACTGCTTCCAGTAGGAGCTTCTGCCTCTGCCCTGCCCACTTTGCTCCACCTTCCGTCTCCCAGGTCCCCCTGCCCTTGCCGGGGCAGGAGGAGAGCAGCTTGTGTTGTGAGGAGCTGTGGGTAACTGCTGCAAGGCAGACCTTCTCCAGACCACAGCCACCAGGTGTCATAGTTTAGAGCTGTGCGTGCGTGCGTGCGTGCGTGCGTGCTTGTGTGCGTGTGTGTATGCATGCGTTTTGGGGACTGAGCCGAGGGACTTTTTACCTCTGAGCTACACCCCCAGCCCTATTTTATTTTGTATTTTGAAACAGGGTCTTTATAAGTTGTGGAGGGCCTTGCTAAGTTGCTGAGGTTGGTCTTAAACCTGCAATCCTCCTGTCTCAACCTCCCAAGTACTGGGATTACAGGCCTGTACCTGGCTAGTTTAGAGCTTTCCTAAGTGGCCCTCAGCTTGATTCAGCTCTTCCTCTCGTGGGAAATTTGTGTCCCCGTGTACCCCCTGCCCCCGCATTTTTCCAAGTTTGAACCAGGAAGGTGTTGGTGTGCAGATTCTCACACTGAGCTGAGATGGGTTTGGTTACCACCCACACAAAGGAAAATCATGTAGTCTTAAAATCGCAGACTGTCACAGTCAGATGGGAACTTGAGATTATTTACCCAACCCTATAGTACAGACGGGGAAACTGAGGTCAGAAACACACAGTTGCACAGTCAGGAAGCCACGGCCAGCTGTCTCCCCCTCCCTGTTAGAGATAACGATTACAGGACACAATCCTAAATCATTGCCATTTGGCTAAAATAATTTTGGCATTTCTTTTGCTTATCACCAAGATAATTCATATTCATAGAAATTCAGTAGGAAAAGAAAACATTTAAAGGAAATAAAAAGCTGGAACTGGGTGTGGTGCACACTTGTAATCCTAGTACTGAGACAGAAGGATCATAAGTTTAAGCCAACCTCAGCAACTTAGCAAGGCTTTCAGAAACTTGGTGAGACCCTGTTTCCAAATAAAAAATAAAATGGGCTGGGAGTGAAGCTCGGAGGTAGAATGCCCCTGGGTTCAATTCCCAGCACCACACACACACACACACACACACACACACATACACACACACACACACACATACACACACACACACACACACACAAAGCTGGGCATGGTGGTGTTGGTGGCACCTATAATCCTAGTACTTCGGAGGCTGAGACAAGAGGATCACAGGCTCAAGGCCAACCTCACCAACTTAAGTGAGGCCTTGTTTCAAAATTTATTAAAAAGGGATGGGAGTGCTGGGAATCTGACTCAGTAGTAGAGGTGCCTGGATTCAATCCCCAATATTGAAAAATTAAAAATACCTGTAATTCTTGTACTGAGGAAAAAAATAACACTGGCTGCTGAGCATTGAAGCCCCATGTTGATGCCCGTGTGTGATGGAACTCGGCCAACCCCTTGTTCTCTATCACTGTTCGATCCTGCTGGTCTGAGGTCCCCTCTCCCTCAGTTTGCAGCTGAGCTGTGGAAACAGAATTTGCCTGGTCACACAGACATAGCAAATGGACTCGGACCCCACTGCCAGTGTCACCGGGTGCCTGCAGCAGGATTTAATAGCATGTGCATGAGAGTACATATGTGTGTATGTATGTTTTACTGGGTCTTTCTACCTCCAATCTATACCCCCAGCCCTTTTTATTTTTTATGTTGAAACAGGGTCTCACTAGGTTTCTGGGGCTGGCCTCGAACCTGTGATCCTTCTGTCTCGGCCTCCCAAGTACTGGGATTACAGGTGTGTGCCACTGTGTCCAGCTTAGATGGCACTAATACTTATATCAAGATGGAACTAATCTTCAATGCTTAGATATTTGAGTTCTGACAAAGCGTGTACACCTCTGTAACCCAGACCCTGTCAAGATGAAGGGCTTGTCTGGAACCCAGAGTTCCCCCAGTCAGACCCTGACCCCGACGTCACTGTTGTTCTAATTTGTTTCATCTTGGATTCTTTTTGCCTGTCTGAGAACTTTGTATATGTGGAATCATGCAGGCTGATGTCTTTGGGCAGCCTTCTGGGAAAAATGCAGGTGTGGTCAAGAAAAGAGGTGCCGTGCTGGCACCTCAAATCCTAGCTAACCACGAAGATGAGGCAGGAAGATCCCAAGTTTGAGGCCCACCTGGATGAATTAGAAATACCCTGTCTCAGCCGGGCGTGGTGGCGCACGCTTGTAATCCCAGCATTCGGGAGGCTGAGACCGGAGGATCCGGGTTCGCGGCCAGCCTCAGCTACCTAGTGAGGCACTCTGCAACTTAGTGAGACTCGGTTTCTAAATAAAGAATAAAAAATAGGGCTGGGGGTGTAGCTCGGAGGTAGAATGCCCCTGAGTTCAATCCCCAGTACCGCAAAAAAAAAAAAAAAAAAAAAAAAAAAAAAAAAAAAAAAA
>PVLC010006926.1:0-18549 GCA_004027655.1 Graphiurus murinus
CATGTTATGTGGCATTTGGCACTTACAGGCTCTGACCTTTCTTGGTGAAATCTGACCCCTCAGACCTAGGGAAGCCGGTGGGTGGGTCAAGGAAAGGCCTACCTCCCTCCCCCGCAGCTATAGGTGACGAGATCTGCTCCCATTGGCTCCCCCTCCCCAGCTTCACCTCCCTACCTGACCTGCCCATATATTCTATTGTATGTTCCAATAAAGTTGAGTTCCTGCGGCGCTGCCTGACCGCTGACTGGACTCCCAGCCGGTGCTGGTTTTTGGGGGGGCTTCCCCTACTCCCCAGGGTGGTGAGCCCGGCCGCGACACTCTCCCTCTCGCTCGGCCCCGACGGGCAAAGCGGTTGGCCTGCTTTGCCCTACCCCGTGTGGCGTGGGATGCGACATCGGTTGCGTAGAACGCTACACTATGTAAGTGTGTGTGTGTTAATTTCTTGCCTTAAGCAAGAGAGCAGGGCCCTGGTTACTAGGCTGTTTCCCACAACCACCATCTTGCCCTCCTTATTTAGTACCCTTCCTGTACTATATGTGTAGTATAAGCTGCAATTTGAAAGTAATGGCAAAGTTGATTTCTCCCCAGCTCTCACAGTTAAGATGTGCACAAATAATCACTTAGAATCCCTGTTTCTCTCTAGCCAGTATTCATTTATTAACACCACATGTTGCTTCTGACCATGTGGGAATACAATGTTTGTGACATTGAGAAACTGCTAGGACACATGGGACTCCGTGACCGGCTTTCCCAGGGTGGTTTCCACCCCATTGGCATGAGGGGTCTAACTGGGGTCCTGGAAGCTCTTTCTTGCAGAGTAACAAAGTCCCCTGCCTCTGAGAAGATGCAGCTCTGCCCAGGCTGGATGTCAGCTCCACTTGCCTCCTGGGTCAGGAGTCCATGGGCACAGCACAATCAGAGGCAGCTCAATTGACTGAGACCACTCAGGCCCCATTTCATAAATCCTTTCCTCACTAGCCAAATGGACCCAGAATGTTGAGCAAGATTAAATCAGGGTTCATAAATGCCCAAATCACAACCAGAAACAAATCTATGATCTGGGAGAATATTTCCACCTAAATTAACTTTAAAATTTAAAACCTTTATTCGAGCCGGGCATGGTGGCACACGCTTGTAATCCCAGCATTTGGGAGGCATTCCGCAACTTAGTGAGACCCTGTTTCAAAATAAAGAATAAAAAAATAGAGCTGGGGGTGTAGCTTGGAGGTAGAATGCCCCTGAGTTCAATCCCCACTACCGCAAAAAAAAAAAATTAAAACCTTTATTCAAAATGTCACTTTAGCTGATAAAAATGTATCTATACTAGTTATTAACATGTACCAAAACAATTTTACATAGCTATGCTTTGGGAGGCTATAGATATCTTCATAGTTGTGAATTATTAAGTATGTCAAGTATATTTAGTATATAATATACTGTACATTTTATTAAAAGAATTTTACTCAAAAACTTTTAATGGCTATTGTGACAAATTGTGTGCTGTGCTTTCCTTTTTTTTTTTTTTTTTTTTTTTTGCGGTACTGGGGATTGAACTCAGGGGCATTCTACCTCCAAGCTACACCCCCAGCCCTATTTTTTATTCTTTTTATTTTGAAACCGAGTCTCACTAAGTTGTGGAGTGCTTCACTAGGTAGCTGAGGCTGGCCACGAACCCAGATCCTCCGGTCTCAGCCTCCCGAATGCTGGGATTACAAGCGTGCGCCCGGCTTGCTTTCCATTTTTGAAGACATATCTCAGAAGATTTTTTTCACTCCTTTAAAAAACTCAACATTTACAAGCATCAACTATTTCCAAGAAATGTGCCAAGTGCTTTTTATCCTCTCAACAACCTGTGAGAGAGATACCGTTACTAATCCTGTTTCATATGTAGGGAAACAGAGATTATGTAATTTGCAGGTCAGAGAGTTATTAGAGTTAGCATTTATACTTCATTACTACAAAGCTAGAGTTCTTCACCCCTAAATGCAAGTTGTTTGATAATACATACAAGAAGGTGATATTACATTTTCCATCATAGGAGCTTCCCTCATGTTTTAAGAAAATTAGACCTTGAAAAGGCTAATCATCTGCAGAAAGGTTTATGCCTGGATCCTCTTTGCATCCTCAGTATCTAGCATATTGTCTGATATGGAATAGCTAATTAATAAGTGTGAATGAATGAATGAATGAGCGAGTGAGCTAAAAGCATACAGATTGGAAAGGAAGAAATAAAACACATAAGCCTGGAGTGGTGGCACACGCCTGTAATCCCACTACTTGGGAGGCTGAGACAGGTGGATCGCAGGTTCAAGGCCAGTATGCAATAACTTTGTAAGACCCTGTTTCAAATTTTTTAAAATTAATAACAAGGGCTGGGGGTATTGCTTGGAGGTAGAATGCCCCTAGATTGAATCCCCACTACCAAAAAAGAAAAAGATGTTAAATGTGTTATAATCATGGATGTGGGAAATCCTAAAGCATACAAAAAACTACAGCAAGGTACAGGATACAAGATCAACACGCAAAAGTCAATTATATTTCTAATGTAGATGTGTGTATAGAGGAGCTAGGAGATATCCACGTATCTCCCACCTCTGCCCACTGAGAAGGTCTGGAAGCAATAACGCACCAGTGAAAATAAGCACATGATGCACTCAGCCATTAGTTTCCAAGCACCATGCTCAATAAAAGAAACCAGAACTCCTTGAAGAAATAATTGATTCCAGGGCTGGATCATAGAAATAAAAAATTACCCTGAATCACCTTTTACCCAGAAAGAATGAAAGCACTTTTTAAAAAAGTGCAGTGCGGGATGTGGAGATGAAGTAAGAAGCTCCAAGGATCTGTCCTGTCACTGAAGTAATAATTAAGCTGGCAAAAATGGTCAGATTCAACTTTTTTAGAACTCCAGGACCTATTCAAAATCCTACAACAATCTATCATCAGGGAATTTGAATATGGATAATTGAAATTCTCCATCCTGGTGAACAGAAAGAAAAAGAATGGAAAAATGTAAGCAAAGCCTAAGTGATTGCAGAGTACCATCAAGACGACCATCACCACATGTGGGAGTCTCGGAAGGAGAGGACAAAGAAGAAAAGAAGAAAGAATATTTGAAAAAATAATGGCTGAAAACTTCCCAAACTGGGAACAAATCTACTTAAGAAATGAAACAAATACCAAGTAGTATAAATTCAGAGAGCTCCACACCAAGATGCATTAAAATCAAACTGCCAAAACACAGACAGTATTGAAAGAAGCAAGAGAGAAGCAACTCATCACCTGCTGGGAATCCTCAATTAGAATAATAGTCTTTTTCTCATCAAAAATTATGGAGACCAGAAAGCAGTGAGATGACATATTTAAAGTGATGAATGAGGGAGAAAAAACTGTCAATCAAGAATTCTATTCTAGGTTCTTGCACACCTGACCTTACTGGTGGCAGGATCCCTTTTTGCAAAAAGTAAAATTCGCCTTGCCGAGCTGCTTTCAGATGTGTGTCTTTATTTTTTTGACGATGCATAAAATTTTACTTTTAACAATTTGGAGGCCCCAGTGAGATTCCAGGTCATTGTCAGAGAGTCTCAGATATTTCTTTCTGGGGAGACACATCCCTCCGCCAAGTTGCTGGTGGCCCCAAGACAGGAAATACTGCCATTCCCTGACCGGCCAATGGACCCTGGGTGGAAAGCACATCGGCAACCTGGGAGAGGTGCCCTGGCTTACTCCGCGGCTGATCTGGTAAGTCTGCATGCAGTCCAACAGGAAGAAAGTGTCACCCCAGGTCGAGGTGAATGAGTATTTCCTTGGAGATCAGGGAAACCTGGGAAGAGGGTTGTGTGGAAATAACGGAGGCATCTGGAGACGCCTCATGAACTCGGACCCTAAAGGCTAAGGCTTTCCTGTGAGGGGCCTGGCCGAAGGGAAAGGCGGCATCTGAGTTCAAGGAACTCCCCGGAAAATGGGGTTTGATACTTAGATGGGACCACGTGCCCATAGCCCAGGTAGTGGAGACAAGAAACTTCTAGGCAGAGGTTGAGTCTACCGGGAATATATACGGGTACCTAAAATGCAAGATTAAGGACAAAATTCCTTTTGGTAGTCCCTTAGGCCTAATGATACAATATTGGAGAGATAAGTGCGCAAAATTACAATGTCCTAGCAAATTATAACTCTTGTCCTCTATCTATGGGGATGCAAAGCCTGGCAAATTAAGCTATAAGATATGTGTTTACTGTCTATTTGTATGTATGTCTATACCTCTAAATGTATTGTCTGTTCATTGTTTATATGGTACCAATATTGGCCTATATAAAAGAGTACTCATAAGTTAAAGAAAAAAAGGGGGGATTGGAATTAAGGCAGTTAAAGATTTTTGGTAATTATGGTAAGCACCCAGATTTCTTTTCTACTGGGTTTAAAGTTCTCCACATTGATTGGAACTGAGTGTCGTCATCTTGGGCTCCACCTTGATCTCCACGTGATTGGGACTGGGTGGCACATCATGCTGGATTTAGCTACCTTATCTAGCTTAGCCCAAATATAAGTTTTAAAAAGTTGGCTTGTTCTGTAAGTGGGAAAGAATATTGGCAAAAATCTATTTGCCCCCCACCCCCCACCGAGGAATATAATGTGGTAGTGTCTAATGCAGATCTGCCTCATGGCAACAGGTGGCCACCTAAACTATGTTGTTTCAGTGTCATCCATGATTGGCAGTCCCTGCTCCACATTTCCCACAGTATGGACCTCAATGTTTATCCAAAATAAATAAATAGATAAAAGTAAGGGATGTCATTAAAAGTTAACAGATTTGTTTTTAGGTTAACAATTAGGACTATATTGTTCCTAGTTGATGTTTAAATTATAATGTTTTTTAAGGATCTTTGATTTGTTAAAATAATGACTTAAAGTGCTGACTGGCTATTAAAATGGGTAAATTAGATAACTATATTTTTAATAAATGACTTATCCTTATAAGTAAGTTAAATGCTGAATATCAGTTGCCAAATATAAAGTATTCTTGGCTTAACATCACCAAAAGACAATATATTTGAGTCTAGTAAATGTTTTTTTATATGTAAGGAGCAGTTTAAGATTGCAGTTTTTTTTTTTTTTTTGGATGTTAACTAAATATGTTACTGAGGGTCAAAGTTTTGATTGATATGTGATGCCATACATACATAAGGCCAAAAAAAAATTCTTAGGCTGTGTTTTAGTAAACAACTATTAAAAGCATTACTTGTTTAGTGCTTTTATCTAAGTGCCAAGTGTATTACCTAAAAAAAATTATTTATCTAAATTAAAAATGCTGTTATATGGAAAATGATTTTATTTGACAAAAATTGTATTTTAAATGACTGAATTATAATTTCTTATGTTCTTTATATTTGAAACAATATGTTTTGTGCTCTTAACATTTACCAAGGGCTAGCTCAAAAGGTTGTGTCTTGGCAAGATAATCGCTTATGTTTACTGTTTTTGATTACCTAGCAAGCTGCATCTTAACAGATGATGGTTTAAATGTCTGTATTTTACACTTGTTTAATTATTACTTTGTAGCTCAGGCTAAATGAACAACTATAACTTTGGGTTACTATATTTGACACCCTATAGATATGTGGCCATAGATGTGTATATATCTAAGAGCTAAATATGTTGTGTATCTAGGTTCATCTAAATGTTTCATAAGAGCTTATAAAGGTAAAGGTATATGGCTTTTATATACATTCAAACTAACCAATGAGTGATCTCTTTATGCAGTATGCATTGTACTTGTACCTTAAGTTACTAAAACTTTTGTCATCTATGTTTAGTACCACTCAAAAATCCACCATTAAAACCTGGCTTACATCTGCTTGCCTTGACCAAGTAAATGTCTATTATTGTGTAAGAAAGATACAACTGTCTATCAGTGCAGGTTCATCAACCTGATGACAACTCCTGATAAAGACCTGGAGGGCGGACAAGCTCAAGCCAGCCTGGGAAGGACCATCAGGTGCTGCTTATAACTAAAACAGCTGTTTGTGTTGTGGAGAGAGGTTGGACTCATTACACACAGGTTAAAGAGGTTCGGCTCCTATTCTAAAAGGACAATGAACCATCACTCAGCACCCAGACACTCTCAAGTTAACTGTAAAAGACTCTAAATTTATTCTGGTCTTTGGTTCTTTGTGTGTGTGTGTGTGTGTGTGTGTGTGTGTGTGTGTGTGTGTGTGTGTGTGGTACTGGGGATTGAACTCAGGGGCATTCTACCTCCGAGCTATACCCCCAATCCTATTTTGTATTCTTTATTTTGAAACAAGGTTTCACTAAGTTCCAGAATGCCTCACTAAGTAGCTGAGGCTGGCCTCGAACCCGGATCCTCTGGTCCCAGCCTCCCAAATGCTGGGATTACAAGCGTGCGCCACCACGCCCGGCTTGGTTTTTGGTTCTGTTAAGCTTCCAGGTATGGGGTAGCCCTTATTCAGCCCGGCTAACTATTAATGTAATTATAGGAGAAAAACCCCTTGCTCTTTGAAGCAAGTTCTGGGGAACCACCTCGTGTGGAGAGTGGACAGCCCCACTGTACAGAGCTAAAAAAAATAACCAGGCCCTGGAGTGTTTTCCTTTGACACTGGTGCTAACTTATGGTATAACCCACCCTTGCTAACTCACAAGCCAGGGAAGTCAGCTCTTTCCATTGGATACTGGTCTGGTCTCCAGGCAAATATGTCAGGAAATCAGCCCATGGAGAGACTTGCTGTTAGACTAGTTAATAATTCAACCTCAGATGTTAATATTAGCCCCCCAACCCAGGCCACAATGGTAAAAATAAAGGATTTACACCGGATAATAGGAGTTATGACAGGTTATGGGGAAACAAATACCTGGGTGAAAGGGACAAAAAATTCTGCCAACATCTCAAATGTAAGTGACTTTTCCACTTCTGCAGCAGCAGCTCAACGGGTCCCATTTCCACTCAGATGAACCTCAGATCCAACCGGCATGAGATGCATGATAGCCCTTTTCCAGGACAATCTAGCATGGGGCAATGAGTCTTGTAAGACCCTATCTCTTCTGTTCCCAGTGGCTCAGGGTCTAAAACAAGAGCCCCCCCAAAACTGTGAAGCCTCCAGTCCCAAACACCAACTATACCTCATGCCTCTCAAGGTGGGAGGGACAGTCAGTGTTTTGGGGCAATGTTTCTGGCTGCAGTGAGCACTGGTCCTTTGAGGAGCTAGATAATCAGCCTGCCTTAATGATTGCCCAAGCAAATGTCTGGTGGTGCTGTGGAGGACCATTACTTGAGTCTTTACCGGTCAGTTGGAGTGGAATTTACACTCTAGTACAATTGGCAATCCCTTTCACCCTGGCATTTCAAGCCCCAAGTAAGTCGCCCTCTAGTGAGTCATCAGACCCACATATATATGTTGGCTCCATCAGGATCTCAAAGGATGGTCCCAATGAATTTAAGGCTACAAACCAGGTTGCTACTTGGTTTGCACCAATATTATTTTGGTGGTTCACTACTAATAAAAGGGTAGATTGGATGAACAACCTATATTACAATCAGCAGAGGGTTGTGAACCACACCCTAGATGCCATACAGAAAAGAGTTAAACAGTTAGATGCCACTATGGCACCAGAAGGTGCTAAAACTAAAACCCTGCAAAGTTTGTCTACATTAGCAGCTGAGCTAGCAAAAGGCTCAAGGATAGATCATCTTTCCCAGTGTAGAACAATGGTTTGGAGAACAAGGAGAAATAATGACTCTGGTCAAATATTTTATATAGTAGTTGGAATAATGATCCTAGTAGGATAAGGTATGATTCTGTGTTAAGGCCACAGCCCCAAAACAGACAGTTCTAAGCAAATAACCCTCCATAAATTATCAAAATAATTTCTTGTCCAATACTTTCAAGAGAAAAAGTTGCCATATGTTAATAAAGTTTGAAGAAAAGAGTAATAATGTATAATAAAAGAGGGGGGGATTGTGAGAAATAATTGGATCTTTTCTATCAAAGGAATATTTTGACTTGGGCTCCATGGTGTAAAACTGCCATTGTGTGCTTATATTTTTGTAAAGATAGCTTTGCCAGGAAATTGTGAGTGCTAACCCCTCGCCCAATGTCCCCTTCAGCAGCCAATGGGTAAAGATTGTGAGGCCCTGTTCCCACCAATAGGAGCGCAGCACAAAAGCCTTGTGTGGAAAATAAAATGCCAGCAAGCTTCCTCCGTGTTGTTCTTGCACACCTGACCTTACTGGTGGCAGGATCCCTTTTTGCAAAAAGTAAAATTCGCCTTGCCGAGCTGCTTTCAATATATATATAATTCTATTCCCAATAAAACTACCCTTCAACAATTAGGAAGAAGCCAAGCATGGCAGTGCACACTTGTAATCCTAATGCTTGGGAGGCTGAGACTGGAGGATTATAGGTTCAAGGACAGCCTCAGCAACTTAGTGAGGCTCTCAGCAGTCTAGTGAGATCTTGTTTCCAAATAAAAAATAAAATGGATCTGTAGATGTATCTCAGAGGTAGAATGCCTCTGGGTTCAATTCTCAGTATCACAAAAAAAAAAATTAGGAAGAAACTAAAATACTCACAAATAAACAGAAGAAGTAGGGAATTCATTGCTAGTACCTGTCCTGCAGAAAATGCTACAAGGAATCTTTCCAACTGAAATAATAGGACACTAGACAAAACTCAAAGCCATATTAAGAAATAAAGAACCCCGTACAGATAAGTGCTTAAGTAAATATAAAAGCCAATATTATTATATTTTTCTTTGTCACTCTTTTTTCCTACATGACTTAAAAGACAAATACATAGGACAACAATTATAAGTTTATGCCAATGAATCAACAAGAACATATAAAGATGTGATTTGCAATAATAACAACATAACAGTAGAGACAGAACTGTATAGGAGCAGAATTTTGGATACCAATTGAAGTTAAGTTGGTATAAATTCAAACTCATTACAAGTTTAGGATGCCAATTTTTTTTTATTGGTGCATTGTAATCATACATCTTTGTTAGGTACAAGCTGGTAAAGGCATACATGCACACATTCCTCATTTAACCCTTCCCCAATTCCTGCCCCACTGCCTCCCCCTCCCTCCTTCTCAAGTTCAGTTTAGTGATTGACTTGATATGTTTGTGAAAGTACATCATGTGCATTAGGGTGTCTCCCCCCACCACCACCACCTTCAGTTAAGACACCTTCTTTGCTCATCTAAGGTTTCTTCTTCTTCTCTTCATGTAGAGTCCCTCTTATGTCCCATTTTCTCTCTAGCTTCCGCATGTTAGGGAGAGCATACGATTTTTTACTTTTTGTGACTGGCTAATCTCACTTAGCATAATGTTTTCCAGTTCCATCCATTTCCCTGCAAATGACATGATTTTGTTCTTCTTTATGGCTGAGTAAAATTCCATTGTGCACATATCCCATAGTTTTGTAATCCACTCATCTGTCGATGGACATCTTGGCTGTTTCCATAGTTTGGCAATTGTGAATTGTGCAGCTATAATCATAGATACATATGCATTGGTCTGATACTTTGGTTTCCATTCTTTTGGGTAGATACCCAGAAGTGATATTGCTAGATCATATTGTAGGTTCATTCCCATTCGTCTGAGGGTCCTCCATACTGTTTACCAATTTTAATGCTCAGAATAATCACTAAGATATCATTTTCAAATATATTGAAAGGAAAACAAGTAGAAAATTTAAACATTACACTAGAAAAGTCTATTAAACAAAAAAACAAGAGCAAAATAGAAAACTGAATAACCAAAAAATAAACATAAGTCCTACTTATTAGTAATCATTTTTCAAATCACCAATTAAAGGCAGAAATCGGCACAATAGGTTTAAAAAACATTATCCAAATATAACTGTCTATAAAAGACTCATTTTAGGTCCTAAGACACAAATAGATCTAAAGTAAAAGAATGGAGAAAGCAAGGGTGACTATATTAACAAGATGGACTTCAAGTCTAAAATGGTTACAAGAGACAGAGGACATTACATATCAATCTACACCAAACAACTGAACCCTAAGTATATTTGAATCAAAAATTGACAGAATTGAAAGCAGACACCTACATGACTTCAATACCCCTCTTCAATAATGAACAGTTTCTTTTTTCTTTTTTCTTTTTTTTTTTTTTTTGGCAGTACTGGGGATTGAATTCAGGGGCATTCTACCTCTGAGTTACACCCCCAGCCCTATTTTTTATTCTTTATTTTGAAACCGGGTCTCACTAAGTTGCAGAATGCCTCACTAGGTAGCCGAGGCTGGCCGAGAACCCGGATCCTCTGGTCTCAGCCTTCCAAATGTTGGGATTACAAGTGTGCGCCACCACACCTGGCTTGAACAGTTTCTTAAAAACTTAAACTTACTATAGGATCTAGCAATTCCACTCCTAGGAATCTACCCAAGAAAATGAAAGCATGTGTCCACACAAAGACTTGTTTATAAATGTTGACAGCAGCATTACCTCATTTATGTACTTACTTTTATTTTTTATGATACTGGAGATGAATCCAGTAGCATTCTACCACTGAACTACACCCTCAGACCTTTTTTCTTTTCCCCTTGAAACAAGGTGTAACTAAATTGCAGAGGGCCACCCTAAATTGTGGAGGCTGACTACAAACTTGTGATCCTCCTGTCTCAGTCTCCCAAGTACTGAGATTACAGATGTGCACCACCACACCTGGAGAGCAGCATTATTTATAATAGCCCCAAACTAAAGGCAATGAAAATGTTTATCAATTCGTGAATGCATGAAAATGATGCGTATCTATACAAAGAAATACTACTTAGCAATAAAAAGAAACAAACTATTGAATGATGCAATAATATCAATGCAACTCAAAAACATTAAGCTAAGTGAAAGAAGCCAGACACAAAAGACAACATATTATGTGATTCTGTGCATATGAAACTTTCAGAAAAGGCAAATCTGTAGAGACAAAAGCAGACCAGCAATTGCCTGGAGACAGTGAGAGGCGCAGAGAATGAGTGCCACAGGCAGGAGAGAAAGTGTATGTGTGTGTGTGTGTGTGTGTGTTACTGGGGATTGAACCCAGGGGCATTCTACTTCTGAGCTATACCCCCAGCCCTAGTTCCTAATATTTATTTTTGAAACAGGGCCTCACTAAGTAGCCAAGTCTGGCCTCGAAACTGCTATCCTCTGGTCTCAGCCTCCCAAGTACTGGGATTACAAGCATGTGCCACCACGCTGGACTCAGCACAAGAGAACTTTAAGGCTGATAGAATAGTTCTGAAACTAGGTCCTAGGGATAGCTGCTCTGATCTCTATGTTTATTTTTAAAGTATTTAATTTATATTTGCAATGGATACATTTTATGATATCTGTTATGCCCCAACAAATCTGTGAAAAAAACGAATCATGTTCTTCAATATAGCTTTGATAAAAGATATGAATAAAACACAATGTTCCTGTATGTACACTAAAGATATACAACCACACAGACACCTTTCTGGAATAGTTTAAGTGCCATCTTTTCACAAGTAAGGGGCTGGAAGTAATGACATACTTTTATCCTTTCCTTTTCCTATGAATGTGCATTGCTTTCTCTCATATTATATGATCCAGACTTTCAATGACAACGCAATTCAGAGCATAAAGTAAAATCTTTTAACTTAAGGATTGAACATTTGTAGTTTCCAACTGTTCATCAGCCACCATACAGGTCCATAAGCTCCAATAATCTGGGATTTGCTGAAAAAAATTAAATTACTGGCAGCCTGATGTGTGGAACCCTAATTCTTAGCTGGCAAGTGAACCAGCTTTCCAAGGAAAAACACTTTGGTTTGTCTTCTTCACATGTTTTCTACATAAACTTTCATTGCTGAACTTGGGCTAATGTTCACAAATGTGGAACCAATATTAGGAAAATAATTTTTAAAAGACAATAATTCACCCTTAACTTTCTGACTATAGTGATTTGTTTGAAGTCACTAAATGACTCTTATCACTAATAATTGTTGCAAATATATCAATGGGCATAATAAAATAAGATTTCCCACCCTCACTGTGTAAGATTTTCACATCAGTGAAAGGAAGAAGCCTTTGTTGAAGTTAACAAATGATTTTCTTTCACAATATCCTATAAACAGAGCCTCAGTGAGGTTGAATTTCCTGTTGATGGCGATCAGGCCAAGCTGCACAGACACAACTGAACCTGACCTACAGCCTAGAGCAAGCACTCCTGCTCTTGGCCATAACTCGTGTGTGCACATTTCTCTCTCAAGAGCACCCAGGTCAAATACCCAGCCCTGTACATAAACCACGGTGTGACGTAGGAACATAAAAAAGATGTGTTGAACTGTTAATGTACAAAATGAAGATCAGATGTTTGGTAAACATGTGCATTTCATACTTATTGGTATAGTGTTTATGCCAAGCCACACCAAACACTAAGTTACTTTTCCAACATGGCTTCCCATTTCCATTTATCCTCACCCCTGTCAGATGTCTTCATAGGCAATAATAGCTTTAGATTTCTTAGGTAAGTAAGAACACAAAGTGTGACATACTTCATTTGTAACTACTTTTCAATAGGATGAATATGCATGCTCTTTGCTTTTCACAAATACCCTTTTCAGCCTTTTGACTTATCTTCACTCCACCATCCCTTCATTCAACATTTTCTGAGCACTGCACGTACCAAGTTTTGTGCTAAACAACAGAAATGCAGCTGTGAACAGCACAAATAGATCTCTAAGTCACAGAACTCTCCAACAGCAAAAACTTAATGTCTGAACAATAACAAGTATATAAGATTATTTCTAAGGAATGTTAAGTCCAGAGAAACTATGGTGAACATTTTTTCATAGAACAAACAAAATTTAGACTTTTAAAACATTCTACATGTTGACACAGCTACCATTCAATTATGAGCATGGGTCTTACACATCTCCTATAAAGAAAGAGAGAGAGAGAGAGAGAGAGAGAGAGAGAGAGAGAGAGAGAGAGAGAGAGAGAATATCACTACCATAGAATTAGATTTTATTCTAAGATATGACCTTTATTCTCCTTTTTTTTTTTCTTTTCTTGCAAAATCCTTTGGGCCTGAAATCTAAATGCTGGCTGACCCCAACGATTTATTTTTAGAAAGTTCAAAGAAATAGAACTATTTTGGCTGACTCTTCTCTATTTCCCATCTTGAGCTGCACACGAGCACATTCAAGTCAAGCAGCCCTCAGACATAACTAATCAATCATAATCTGTCTTCCCTTCTCCTCCTGTCTCCCACAAACTCTCACTTTTCCTAATGCAAGCCTGTACTAGCTGCTGCCAGCATGGGCCAGAGTGAGGAAGGTTGCCCCACCTCGGGAACTCAGCTTCCCCGTCTTGCCCCCAACATGCCTTCCTCATGCCAGCAATGAGGACACCTTCCCAGGCCCTCCACTGGGAAGGTAGAAGGCACAGTTCAGCAGGGCTTTTTCTCAACCCTCATTTGCAGAGAAGAGGCATAACACCAGACGAGTGGCTGCCGGCAATATACTATCTGACAGATATGTACAGAATAATAAAAGGCATTCACTCACTCTGCTCCATCATTTAACAATGTGTAGAAAAGCAATACTGTTCTAAGGACATGTATGCCTTGGAAAAGACAGTTTGAGAAACAGATGTTTGAAAGGTTTACATCTTCTGTTGCTAAAACGATAGAATGCAGAATTCTAAAATTACTCCTATTTACATTTTTTATAACATGGATACAAAATTCTTTAACATATTTTCATTTTTGCCAGAAGAAAACTTGCAGTGAGTTTTGAATCTGTTTAAAACATTCAAATGCAACACTTTTTCTACTAGAAAAAGTGAACCTGAGAAATGGACAATAACTAGTCAGGTTTCTATTTTAAAAAGGAAACTTTAGAACAATTGAAGGACGGGGCAGAACTATGAGTACCAGGATTTTCTGAGCTTGGACAGTGTGAGACGGACCAGTCACACAGGACCCACACTTTGTAGGGCCTCTCCTGAGTTTAATGCTCTGCTGCCACCATCTTGAAATTTTTAAGAATTTTGAACAAGGGCTCCACATTTCCATTTTGCAATAGACTCCATGAATTATGTAGCTGGTTCTGGAATTCTGTAGTCAATGCAGTTCTTCCATTTGAATCAACATATTTTTTTAGGGTATCTTTTCAGCTATGCAACCACTAAAATCAAATACTAATATAAAATCAACTTCAGGTTGTATCATAAGTGCTAAACTTGTCAAAAATAATTACATATTTAGTTACATTTGTAGATTTGTGTATTTAGTTATCCACAATCACAAAATAATTAGAGAAAGCAAAATTATTTGGGGACTGCTAGAGAAAATTAATAGTATTTTCATCATTGTCATTTTATCTTTTTAGTTTCTTTTTACATGTCTTATAATATGCACAGTATATCAATATGGCAATTAATGTATATCGTTTATAAATAAGCATACATGTAACTGCGTGTTTAACTGTCATCATGGTCGTACACAAAGAAGTCTCTAACACACTAACCTAGATACCAAACGATACTCCTGCACTTTTGGAACCCAAACTCCAAAATTACTCCCTCTTCTGGCAAAGCTCCTCTTGCTCCGCAGTTCTTCCCGGGACGGGGCGGGGACCGCCTCTCAGCACACAGGATTTGGAGTCAGGGCTGTGTTCAAACGCTGGTGCCCTCAGGACGCGAGCAGGGTTCTTAGCTCGCTCTCTGAGCCGAGGCGTTGCAGGGCGCCTCAGGCACACCCCGCCCAGGCACACCCCGACATGCTCGTTAGGCACCAGCTGCACCCTCGTTTCCACCAGGTGTCCGCTGTGAGAGACTCAGGTATTCTGAGTCACGTGCGTCTCTGGCCACAGAAGGTCTGATTCGCCCCAATGACAGAATGGTGGCACTTTAAGCGGCGGGGTCCGAAAAGTGAGTCTTTTCGGTGACATCAGAGTGATACTATTGAAATAACCTAAAAGTTCTCTCCTAAAATACACCCTAGAAGGTAACTCCCACCAACTTCTGGGAGATGAAGGGCGGGTGCAGCGGCAGGTGATGGACAGTTGCTGCATCCCCCGAGCGGGTCCGACTCTCCGGTGCGCGCTGGAACCTGATCGCAGCCTCGGCTCACCTGCGCTCTCGGCCAGTCCCGCCCCGCGCGGCGCGCTGCCAGGGCGGCGCCCCACGGCTCGCTCCCTCCGGGGCACTGCGCCCACCTCTCCGGACTCCGACGCGCGCAGGGTTGGACCCGTGCCCTGTCACCTGGGTCAGCAGCGCGCGTGGGGAAAGGACCCAATCGATCCCTTGGCCGAGTGGCCGCGCGCTCCGCTCAGACCTACCTGGATGGTGTGGCCGGCGCCCGGGGCCGTGGGGCCCCCCACCAACTTGCAGTAGAGCTCGGGCCGGGGCCGCTCGCCGCCGGGGCCCCGCTCCCCGCAGGTGGCGGTGGCCCAGATCTTGGCCGCCTCGGCCAGGTTGAAGTAGGGCGGGTGCAGGCTGAGCCGGGCCGCGGGGTCCTGCGCAGCCGAGCTCTGGGTGCACAGCAGCAGCAGCAGCAGCAGCAGCAGCGGGGGCGCCCAGCCCCGAGCCCGCGCGGGCGCCGCCATCCCCCCGCGCGGGGTCTTCCCGCCTGGGCCCCCGCCGAGGTGCACGGCGGCGCTGGGGTCCGGGCGGCCGCTCCGCGCGCCTGTCCAGCCGAGCCTGCGGCGCGAGGGACCAGCGCCACCGCGGGTGTGGACGGCAGCGGAGCCTGACCTGCACGGGCTGGGGCGGGCACCCTCGGGACCAGGAACTGACGGCGCCAGCCTCGCGCCTGCGGGCGTAGTCTCCGCGGCTCCCGGCGCGCAGCAAACTTCGCGGGCGGGGAAGCGGAGAGGCGTTCCCGGGCTCGCACCCAGACCCGAACCGCCCGACCTTCCCACCTCCAGGGCAGAAAGCAGACCGCTGTCCTCCGCAGAAGCGCACAGCCTCAGACCAAAGCCTGGGCTGCCGCCCTGGCCTAAGAGGCGTGCGGGAAGCCGCCACTGCCGGCAGAACTTTCATCAAAGACCTGGTTGCCCGACAAACGTTGATCCGTCCATTCTTCAACTTTGCGTGCCTACGATCCCGGCACTAGAGCCACAAACTGAGCCGGGGATTAAAGGGTAATCCGACTTAGGAGTGACAGGATGGACATATTTAGAAGACAGGCAATCATGCAAAGTCGTAGTTAGCCAAGCTGGAAAGGCGCCTTAAAGGAAATCCCTTAGATGCCCAATCTGCTCTATGGGGCGGGGGGGGGGGGGTGACTGAATTGCTGGAGCTGCCACGCTGGTCTCAGGCCAGAGGGCAGAGGATGCCCGCCCCCCGCCCTGAGGCTTGGTCCTGCGTACAGATCACCCCTCCTAAACAGTGCAACAGGCCCTTAAACAATTAGAGGAGGGGTCTTTGTTGCAGGCAGGATGGTCAAAAGTGTGTCCAGAGAAAGTAGGACCAGAGCTTTGAAGGACGAGGAAAAAAAAGAAGAAGAAGAGGGAAGATAGTGAGAGTGATGACCTTCACAGATGCAGGACAGGGATAAAATGGTACTCTTGAAAGGTGCTGTGGTCTGCAGGTTCCTGTCCCCTCAAAATTCTTATATTGAAATCCTACCTCCGAAGGTGATGTTTTGGGAGGCAGGGTCTTTGGGAGGTAATTAGGTCCTGAAGGTGGTTCTGGTGGATGGGGTTAGAGACTTTAGTTATCCCAATATTCACCAACTGATGAATGAATAAACAAAATGTGGAGAATCTGAATATAAGTCACTCACAAAAAAGGAATGAATATCTGATACATGCTACAGGATGGATGAGCCTTGAAAACATTATCCTAGGTGGGAAAAGCTAGACACAAAAAACCACATACCATGCAGAGAAAGACTGCTAGTAGATAGATTTCTTTTGGAGATGATGAAAATGTTCCACAACTCTGCAAATTTACTAAAAACCACTAAACCGTGCACTTTACAAATTTATGTAAATTTTATCTTAGCCAGGCAGCTGATGCACACTTGTCATCCCAGTACTTGAGAGGCTGAGACAGAGGATCACAGGTTCAAGGCCAGCCTGGGCAACTTAGTGAAAGCCTGATTAAAAAAATAAAAATAAAATAGGGCTAGGGGCGTAACTCAAAGGAAGAATGCCCCTGAGTTCAACCCCTAGTACTACAAAAATAAATAAATTTTATTGTAAATGTATTTTATCAAAAATTTTGCAGAACTGACATATATATTAAATCCAAAGTGAGTCAGGTGTGGTGGTGTGCACCTATAATCCCAGCACTTGGGAGGCTGAAACAAGGGAATCACAAGTTTGAGACTAGCCTCAGCAACTCAATGAGACTCTCAGCAACCTAGCAAGACCCTGTTTCAAAATAAAAATTGAAAAAATAGGACTACGAGTGTATCTCAGAGGTAGAATGCCCCTGGATTCAATCCCCAGTACCATAAAAACAAATAAGATAAAGTGTATATGAATATGTGTATGTGTATGTATTTTAAAGCACACTCAAGGAGATTTTGACACTTATTCAATAGGTTGTTCAAGAGGGAATAAATGGATGGGAAAGTAGTGCACGCGTGTGTGTGTGTGTGTGTGTGTGTGTGTGTTTGCTTTTCTATATTTTAAAAATTTTCAATAATGAAACGACATTGGTTTTTTTTCCTAATAAGAACTTTTAAACCAATCTAGTAAATCATCTGAATGAATGACCAGCTTTGCCTATAATAGTCCTGCCCTGGTATAAGTTGACAAAGAAGATTAAGGAAAAACTGAGATAGATTTTATATACTTTTTTAGTGTACTTTTGTTGGCGCATTGTACTCACACATCCTAATGAAGTTCAGAGTGATAGGGTCATACATGCACACAGCACTTGGTGAGCTCCTCACCCCAGATCCCACCCAGTTTTATACATTTTTAAAAGTCCTAGCCAGCCGTGGTGGCGCACGCTTGTAATCCCAGCATTTGGGAGGCTGAGATCAGAGGATCCGGGTTCGCCGCCAGCCTCAGCTACCTAGTGAGGCCCTCTGCAACTTAGTGAGACCCTGTTTCAAAATAAGGAATAAAAAATAGGGCTGAGGGTAGAGCTCGGAGGTAGAATGCCCCTGAGTTTAATCCCTAGTACAACAACAAAAAAACAAACAAAAAAGTCCTTCTAGATGCAAGATTATTTGAAGGAAAACATTCAACAAATGGCTAAGATTCCAAAATTATTTTATTAATATGCAAATGTGAAAGTGAAGGCTAAATTTAAAAGGCTGTTCTCCGTTCAGGCTAGTAACTCTTCCGTTCTGCCAGGCGTCTGCAGTGAGAGGTTCTAATAATATCAGAAACCTCAGCCATAGCGCAGACTCAAGTCTTCATCCTCATAGCACTTCATATTTTACTACACAAGGCAACATTTAACAGTATGACATCCAAATTTGTTGTATTGTAGAATGACATTTTCTCTTGTGTTTTATTACATTCTTTAGTCAGAAGATATGTAATATCATTAACCTCATATTGTCATTTAAAAATAACTCTGT